>JAQIWN010000331.1:0-37044 GCA_034699025.1 Entomobrya cf. arborea Gr-Col-00668
TCAAAGAAATCTAATGGCAGAAGTACTAGGTCTGTATACCAGCTATACTATCACTGCCAACAAAAAAAGAGCACTACCACTAATTTGAACAATATTGGTTCATTTTGTAATGGAATATAAATTTTCTTGTCTGAAGCCTTCCCATAAATCTATTTTCATATATGTCATGCATGCATCCCACACTCTCAGCGGGTGCACTCTTCCACCACCACCACCACAGTATTCGATACTTCTTTTTTTTTCTCCGTCTCCTCACCACTTTCCATATCTTTCCAATAATCTGTGGGCTCTTTTGACTACTTACTGGCAATGCAACTTAGGAGATATAGATGGAATCCATCCATATTATATGATAACCAGGCTTTTTTCTCTTTCCGCTCTTATCACGGTAAAATCTATCGAGCCATTCATCCGTCGACCGTAATGGGTTATTCGGTATGTTCCTGCCATCACACGTATATACAGTGATATGGATCGTGATGAAAGAAATTGGCCCTTGAGTTTTCACTTATACCGAACAACTGAGTGATGAATGGTGGGTGCTATGGGTGTTGGTGGCTTTCGTATTTTTTTCATTGTACTTGGCTTTGTTGCACTTTACATTTGTGTTTCAATACCTATTCACTGGTAATAAAAAGTGTGGCATTTGATTGCACAGTGAGGTTTTTGGGTTACACTAAACCATGAAAGAAAAATATTTCAAAAATGGTCAGATTGTAATTTGTGATACGATTTCATTTCATAGCATTTTTGTTCAGGCTAGCCATGTTGAATACATGATAAATTTCGTTTGCCTTTGGTGTTACATTTTTATAAAGCAAATTGCTTGGAGAATGATACCTTAATTACATAAATGTCTTGCACAAACAAGCAAAATTGAAGATTTTAAAATCTGTTTTCAAAATCCTGGATTTTTATAAAAATGGGTTTGAATAGGTTTAACTCAAATATCTCTTAATAATCATAATTGTAGCGAGTGAATGAAATCTCACTAATTCTTCTTCAGAAAGTGAATCGTGTGGAACCACAACTACGTCGTAGATGAGCTAGAAAATCTGTAGTTAAAATCATTATTTTTCATTTTCCGAAGTTTACCATAGGAGTAAATGACTTATTTTTTCAATCGGGGATTTTTTCAATGTATATTATATATAAAGCAATGCAATGTATTTATGAAAAGCTGATCGTGGTTCTCCCCGAAAAAAATCCTTTTTGTCTAGCAGACATACTTGACTTTCTGATTTTTAAACTCTTGTTCTCCATACACAATGATTCACTGACTCGCCACTTCTATTTTTCTGCTTCCTTCAATGTGCATTCACTGAAAAGGAGAAAGTCCTATATGAATTATTACAGACATGGTATCGAGTCAGTTGCAAATACAACAAACTGGTTTCGTACGTCTGTCTGCTTAATGGTTGATGATGATATTAGTACTTTTCTCAAACAAAATCAGTATTAATATAGCATATACCTATTTGTTTGCGTAGTGGCTTCATCCTATAATATGTACTCTGTTTAATATTTCTCTGTTAAGAAACTACTGCTGCTTTTGTCACATAGCTAGTCAGCGGTGTCATATATTAATGTGATTCTGGTTGGCATACTACTCTCTTTCGCTTCGCCGGTTGAGCTGAAATGCGCGATCCAAAGGCCGCTTTTGACAGGGAATTATTAATAATCATCCACCTCCTCGCAGCGTAATATGCTCCATAATACTATTTTCGTAGTGCGTATATAGATTTCATATAAATGTCATATTCGTTTGGCTGCGATGATATCTAAACTCAAGCTTAAACAGCATGAGAATTAGTGAAGAAATGGATATCGTCTAAAAAGCAAGAATATTTGTAAGGAAATATAAGAAATCGAATATGTGCACCCAAAGAAGCTATGTGATATATTCACATGTGCATATCATTCGTTATGACCTAAATAAATCATTTAGCTAAGCAATAATTCATTTTTACTTGTGTTCATTGGGCATTTATGTTAAGGTCGCTTGCACAGCAGCGTAGTCATACAGGCGGAATAACAGACAATTTGTTTGTGTATCATGTATCATATCGGATGGCAATCAACATGCAGCCAGCGTATAGATTTCAAACTTTACTTACATGTGTCATCAAGAGAACTGTCATCTATGTCTATATGTGGGCACTTAAATAAAAAGTCATTTGTAAAAATGCAAAATATATTTAAAATCCATTGTCCTTTTTTTGTCAACAGGAGAAATCTCAGCAAACGAGGACGAAGACGGGGAACTCGGCGGAGCTGTGATCTCTCTCACTCGAAGCCACAGTCACAGTGCCAGTCAAAATCATAGTCCTGCCCGACATCACCCGTCGGAGAAACATTTGATAACAATGACAAACAACAATAAAGATTCGTCGTCGTCACCTTCCCTGCACAATTCCTCATCGAACCTATCCACTCCAAATGGAGGGGCTGGGAGCAATAACGTAGGGGTTGGTGGTCCAAGTAGTGGTAGCAGCAGTAATGCGAAAATCCTTTCCGGCTCAGCGTCATCCCCCCAAGCAAATCCTGACAAATCACAACAAAATTTATCCCCATCCTCGTCATCATCGCCCAATCCTCACAGCCAAAATAGCGGATATCATCACAACGGTCATAATCACGTCCCTTACAATTCAACTCATCATCCCGCACCTAATTCGGTCTCATCTAATGAATCCACCAGCTCCAGTACGGCAGGAGGTGGTGGCCACGGTAGTGGAGGTCATTACAATGATCGTTACCATTACACTAGAGAAAATTACCGTCCACCACATCATCACCACAATCATCATAATCACCATCACAGTAGCCATCATAGTAATTATAATGGTGGCTCCTCCTCAACATACCAAGGGGGTGGCGGCGAAGGCACCAGTGGAGCAGGAGGTGGTGGAAGCACAAGCCGGGGTGAAAGGGGTAGTAGTTACCACTACTCCTCCGGAAATCCCCACAAAGAGTACCAGAATGGATATCATGGACCGAGTCACTACTCCGGATATCAAGGGAGTACGTACTACAGAAACTCGCACAATAACTATAGGAATTCCCATTATAATTCCGGGGGAAGTGGAGGAGGTGGAGGCGGCGGGAGTGGTGCTGGAGGATCTGGAAGTGGAGAGCCTTACAACGGTGGGGAGTCGGAAGGGTATCATTATCCACCTTCTTCGAGACCTTACGGCGGCCGGTTCCGAAAGTCAAGATCCTACCCTGCGTCTAGTTATTACTATGCTAATGGCTCTTCGAAATCTTCCGGAGGGGCTGGCAACACTGACAATATCAACAGGCCTTCATACAATCAAGGTAAAAAAATACAGATAGATTTTAGCCGTTGTTCGCCCGTTGTTTAACCTGTAATTATTATGGTATAACTCAATGTTTAATCTCATATTTAATGCTCTACGTTTCTTATTTTCACTCAAACTCATTCATGCATACTTGTGTGTAACATACACACAGACTTTGTTTACAGACAAGGATTTATTATGCACGCAACGCTCTTTACAAAATCTTCTTTCCTCCTTTGTGCTCCCAATGCTTCCTCCGCCAAGGTTTTTACGACCTCTTGTTTCATTCCACCTCTACCACTCGACTCCCCTTTCAAATGTGTTAATTATGACGAAAACTTGATGGGCTGCCCTATATTTCTACTATGGTTTGTATAGGAAAGCCGTTAAACCTATTTATACAAGTCTGCAAGTGTACACATACCAACAAGCTGGGTTGACTTGACTTGGCTTGAATGGCTGACGGTTTTTTGTGTATGTGTTCACAAGAAGCTTCTGTAATTCTGCTGAGATGTGTAAAGTTACCCATAAAAGAGAGTGTTTGTGTAATAAGGGAGAGGTGTTAATTGGGGGAAGTGTTAATGATGTTTTGAGGGTACATAAAAGAGAACTTGTAGTAGTATGTATAATTTTATTTCTTTGTACCACAGGATATACATGTATATTTATATATGTATATAGAAGCTATTTTATAAGGTACCTGCTTAATGACAAGGTATTCTTTTTATAAATAATGCATGTGTATTTTGTTGTTATTGCGTCTTATTCCTCTTCTAATTCCATTATATGTGTATTCTTAAAGGGGCGTATTTTACAGAAAGAGGAAATTATTTAATGCTTAAAGCTATTGTTAGACAGACATGCAAACGCTGTAGTATTATTATTGATGCAACTTTTGCAGCTGCAAAAATAAAAATTAATTTTGATAGAAGGTTCCAGGAAATAGAATGAGCTAATGTGGTAATACCAAGAAATATGGGGAAATATGAGACACGTACATGACATATGTGGAAAATGTGGCTTTGGTTTTTCTTTACTACAATGTAGTATAGTCATTTTGAAATTTCTAATTTTCTCCCTGCTCACATTTTCTGTGCGTATCTATTTGGGTTTCACCCAAAAAGAAACTCCATAAAAATATTTTTTTCTCGTCTGTCTTTTAACATTTTCCCCTTTTCTTTTTCTTCTAACAGCGATACTTTTCACGATGATGTGTTGCTGTCAGACGATCCATAAGTTAGGTTATTAGATGAAAAACGCCAAACTACCCACATGAACCAATGTGAATGTGAAGAACCCTACCAAACTAACCAAAAAATGGAAAAAACGAGCTTGTCAGCACTTTCTTTCGTTCAGTTCACACAATAAAGTACCTGCCACACTACTACTCAGTCAATCCATGCAGTTTCTCTCTCAATCAAATAACTGGGAGTACAAAACGCCAAACTAAAACCAAGCATCATTGGCAATATGAGAGTATGTGTAGTGTGATGTGATGATGTTGAGTCAGTTTTTTGTGGTGTTCAGATATATAAAGTCTAGAGAATGTCGAAAAAAGTAAAATAAAAAGAATGGGAGCAAAGGAGAAAGACAGAGGAAATCCAAGCTCAGCAATATACTCTACCAAACTGCCACCACCACCAACATCAACCAACCCTACATTACTTTATACTTCTTTGGAGTATTGTGTATGGGTTTTATTCCTATGCCACTCTATAATGCTAATGTTTTCTACAGCATCTCATTTCAAAGCATTATGCGAGCCATAATAACACCTTTGGGAACATTAATGAGAAGTTTTTACGTCTAGTCTCTCCCCTTCTCTGCTCTTCTCTCTCTTACTTTCTACTATTTCCCCTTAAATTCGTGCTAGCAGAGAAGCTCGTCTAAAACGTCTCGTCGTCCTCATCTTTATGAAAAGGAAGAGTTTTTATTAGGACGATAATAGCTAGCCTACCTATAATAATATGAATGATACAGGGTAGCTATGTAATGTATTATTCCAAGTAAATAACATTAGATATTATAATATATCTAGTTTACCTACACGTAAAAGATGAATCTAGCTGGGTACCCATTAAAACAAAGTTTTGAATTATATGCATCTTTATTTTAAACTAAAGTAGTGCTACATTCATATCTTGTAGACTAGTAAGATACATCACAATGTTATTTATGGATCACAGTTTTTTAGTATTATGTAGGTATGTATATAGCTTTAATAGTAAGGTACTTGCATCATTTTTTTTGTGAATTTTTTCGGCCCTCTATTTTTACACAGATTATATTGTTAGATGACATGACACTATTCGAGGGAAAAATGAGACGAATAGAAATTGTTTAATTTTTGTGTCATGGTGTCTTCGTTCTGCGCTATACAAACAGTTAAGCAACAGACAAATAAAGTGACAACAAAATAGACAAGATTTTATTTTAGCTATCGAATGTGCTATTGAGAAAGAATCAAGGTAATCTAGAGAGACAATAAAGGAAACCAGGTCCAACCAAGGTGAAATCAGGTACACAATGTATTCAGTCGAATGTATCAGAAAAGTAATGGCAAGAATAAAATGGTCACAAAATCTAAGAATAAATGAGGAAAATACCTAGACAGATAGGTAATTGCAGTAGTTATATATTAATGCCTAAATGAATATAAAACTAACAAGTGTAAAAACCTACATAGTATAACCAAGTAAGTTATTTAATTCTAATTTTATTACTGGAAATGGTCTACCCATTACCCATTTTCTGACTGACTGACAGAGATTCTCTTCTCTTTTACTGGATGTTTTTGTGCCACTTATACTTATGAGTGAGTAAACTGTGTGATAGTGGCTAGGTTTAACTTTCCTGGTACTATTCTTCCCTGAATTATCTTCACTGCTGCTGCGGTGGAAGCACTGCCTGTGCAATATAGAAAAGGGCTGTGAAGGAAAATGTGAGCATAAACTGAGTGACTAAAGTTAGTGTGAAAACATGATATAATTGCACTACTCTGTATTTGGATACTGTATATAAGTACCTTGATATACTACATGTAAGCAAGGTATTCCGTATAAATTTCAGATTGTAATATTCATAAACTTTTGAACGAAATAAGTTGTCTAATGGGAAATAATGGTATTAAAAATAGGCTGTGATGTTCTACAATTGATAGAAGAGAAAGTTTTGGTGGTAGGGTTAAACAAGGCCACGAATATGAATGTATTCACTACGAAAAAGCTCTTGGTTATTGGGAATATTGGAAAAGAAATGGGTTACAATGAAGGTTATATTGCCCATGTAGGAAAAAAATGGTAAGCCGTGCCATCATAGAGGTAGGAATTTTAATGGGTTTTTCTCCCTCTCTTGCTTCCCCCAATCATCGTTATAATCAGCTTTATTGCTCATCATGCAGTTTCATTATAGGAAAAGTTTCTTTTTTGTTGGTTATTGGTTCTCATCATCGCAGCTAGCACTAGCGGGCCAGGCCATTCTGAAAAAAACAGTAGCTTTTGTAAACTAGGTATATGTATAAAGTGTAGTAATAGCTTTGCGTGCAACACCAACATACAACATACCAAACAAATATATTTGACTGTACGAACCAACTCAAAAGAAAAACTTTTATTATGACCATTTTGGCTCTGATTTACTTTTGATTTTGATGCAGAGAAAATACTTGACCTTTTCTACTGTTTGTGTATGCATACATATAGATACATGTATTTATGTCTTCACGTAAAAAAAATTGGATGATAAAATATTTCATTTATTCAACACGTAATTTTATTGCTAAGTTGAAAATATTAGGATCATAAATTCACGGAGAAAATGTGGGTCGAAAACTTTTGAATCTGAAATGTGAATTGTTGGATAATAGTGGCTATTTTTTGTCTGTGGCGTAGGGAAATAAATGGTTTTGCCACATTCATCTTATCTTTTTCACATTAACCATTTCAACAACGAAAAAGGAAATCACATTCACAAAAGTACAATGTGAGTGGTAGTGTTATTATCGTCAATTTATTCATCTTCTTTTCCCTTTGTAATAGCAAATAAATTTCTGACGCAGCACTCGCATGTCTCCGTGAATCATCCAACAAAAAGACAGATGGGAAAATCGACAGACAAGTCACATATCCTATCTTTTTGTCTTTTTCGAGCTGATAGAAAAGGTATCTCCTGAATTTTGGAAAAGCTATGGACAGTGGTTGTGTCAGATTCCTTTATTGCATACAAAGTAATTCTTAAAACAGACTCCTTGCTATACCAAAACTTACCGGTTCTGATCTGCTTTCTTCTCAAATGCATTTAAAAGCTTAGTGCAAATGTAAAAATGATATTTCTTCAGAAAAAAATGTCAGACGCAGATGGAAAGTATTCAATACTCTTTATATCCTGGCCAATATAAGCTGAATAATATGTGTATGCCTTTGAATTGATGAAAACCCGTGTAAGCTCTAAGATTGTAAGAGAAAGTGACCCATCTGCGAGAAGAAAAGGAAAAGATGCTACTATCACTTTATGCTGCTGAGCTGATGATATGAAGGTTTACTTTCTACCTATGGCCATGATGATACATAGTCAAGTGGGCGAATTTTCGTGGCGGGATAAAGCGCACGTTGGTTTGTGGCCTGGCTCGTATACCTATCAGATTCAAAGAAAAGCTCCTGGGGAATATATATGCAACCACAATTCTATACTGTTATGTCGGCTTTAGGAGAAGCTTTTAGACATGTTCTCATGCTATTTGTGATTTATTTTTGGAAAAGATTTTTTTTATCTGTGAAAAATTCATTTAAGTTAAAAGAAGTAAATTTAGGTGAGAGAGTGTGAAATGAAGTGATATAGTTCAAACATTTGAATCAGAGACACTCAACCCCTACGAAGCAAAGTGAAAGCAGAGGAAAGTTTAGCATTTATACTTTGTCTGTTTTTGTGCTACTACATTTAACAAAATCATATGAAAGGAAAGAGGGATATGAAAGAAAGATAGTTCATGTCCGGCTTGTTTATGGTCAAATATATCATATCATACCTAACTGAATTGAACTTTTTGATGCATGTAGGAGGAATAGATACTAAAAAGGGGTACATAGTAAAAATTGCGTACTACATATTGTATAGTATGTGTTACGTAAATCTTTTAACTTCTAATCATACATCATATGTGTAGAGTAGCTATTAGTATAATTTGAGTTTGTTATACCGGGTATAGCACACAAAACCGCTTTTTTGCTAAATTTTTGAAAATTATAAGTATGCAAATCCATCGGAGTCGAGTCCGAATGGGGAAAATCTGTGTATTTTAAATACCTTCACTACCACCGCTGAACATCTACGGAATAAAACATAAACCCGGTCTACAAGTTATTATTTTTAAATCGAAATATGTAATTTATGAAACAGCTATGCTGGAAGTGAAAGTTAGAAAACTCTGGAGGGTTATGAAGCATCTTTGTAAATGTTACTATTACGGTAAAAACTCTTAAGTCCATTTTACGAAATACATTCTAAATTTTAATTTTTGATAGTTTAATTATTTCAATAAAGTTGTGCATGTTTTTTTTAGTATAACACAAGAAATGGTAATAATAGTTGTTCATACTTTATGCATTCAGCAGGGTAGCTAACAAGATTATACTCACATTGCATCTGAATCGCAAAACTTTATTTCAATAGTTAAATGCATGAAAATGCCCTTTTTTGGAAATCTCACAGTACTTTATAGACATAGCTTAAAAACCGAATGTATGCACATAAGCCTGAGTGCAAACTGTGAAGTGACAAATGAAAATACTTTTTACAGGCAGATATGTAGCATAACTACAGTACTGTTTAGAGATATTATTTCCTGTACCACATACTATAACCTGGAAGCATTCCTATACTTGAGTTGCTCGTTGCTGCTAAGCCGAAGTAACATTCGGTGGCTGACAATGATAGACAGAGAACAAGGATTGCCAATAAATTTCACTGACAGTAGCTCATTTATATCTTGTGATTTTTTTGTCTCTTTTCCTACTCCTTTCCCCCATGGTATTCTGTAACGCCCGCAGGAGGCTCAATAGCACTTTTATAATATGTACATAGTTGTGTATGTATCTATACAAGTATACATTAACAATGAAAAGGCATAACAGGAACACTTTTTCATTTTTATTCAATAGAAAGACGTAAAAGTAAAAGTACTCTTTGGAAATATGTTATTATACTTGAACTTTTCCTTTTGAATAACACATTTATATTTTTGGTTAAATGTATGGATTCGCTACAAATGTACATGATTTTTATTTTATGTGTACTTTCAGATGAGTATACGAAGATAACAACCCCTCGACAAGATGTGCTCTTTAAAAAGGGCTACTTGTCACAGAAGAAGACGCAGCCGTCGTCGTCGTCTGTAGACAGCACTTCTGCAGCTACGACACCTTCTGCATCTACGAATGGCACTCCTGACACCCAGTCCACTAATGGGATCAATTCTGGTAAGTATAATGCGTGGAGTTTTGTGAAAGCAAAAAGGAAAATATAAATGCGTCTTTTAGTTTAGCTGAAGAAATGTGTATGTATACCAGACCAGTATACAGATCATTGTCAAGATCCAAAAGAAGCGAATGACTATACTAACGTTACGTGCATTTTTTGACGTATATTATATTACACTATCAAATTGTTCCAAATCAGTTTGACCTAAAATTTGCCGTCGAGATACTCGAGAATTTATAAGTTTACATGCATGCATGAATGGCATAAAATACGGACACATCTTAATAACGACGATTTAGTTACTAATTCCCTTCTACTAAACTAACGATCAATCACAATTTCTTGAATTCTTCCATCAACAAATAAAGTAATGAAACATAAGAAAAGTGAAATGGCACTGCGCAAATATTTTCATTATAAACTTGATTTACACTCATTATAACTTTTATCATTTTCGAGCAACGTAATTCATTTACTCTTTCCATCATCTAAATCTAATGTAAAACCACACAGTATGAACTATGACATTATATAAATGAATTTAAGACGAGTTACGTTTTCTCTATGTTATGTAAGATCATTTTGTCCAAAAAGAGGATGTAGCCACCATTCCGCCATTTTCCACCTAATTCTTATTTTTCATAGTCTTCTCCCGCCTGTTTCCACGAGATAACTGCTTAAACGGCTATGTCCTAATGACCAAAATGATGATGGCGGTGGTGTTTGTGTGTGGTTCTCGGCCACGCCATGGATGATGGATAAATGTGTGCCCACACAAAAGGATGTTTCCTTGAAGAAAATTACCAGTAAACAACCGTCGTTAGATAGTGAATATGGTGGAACTGCACACAAAAAGTGGAGAAAGACATATAATGCAAAGAATGATGAATGCATCATTTAAAGACGCTACTCGCCTTTGCAATGAGTGATTGTCTGGTCGGAGTCTGAGGGAGGCCGTCCTCCTTGACTTGCCAGTTGATGTATAATTTTACTGTACATTTTCCATATAAACTTTAACATATAATGTAATCGTAAATTTTGAAATGCTTTATTCTTGATGGTCATGAGGATATGGGGGTAGTGGGTAGTAATGGCAGGGAACGTTTCGGATCTACATTTTCAAATAATGTATATGTTTTGTGGAATAATATATTAAGCAACCTTGTATTTTACTTCTATATGTGATTGCTGTTATGATTTTGTCGGATAATGTGACTGACTGCTTCCACCACCGCCGCCACCACCACCATCAATGCCACACTACACCACCGTCACATTATGAAGATCTTTGAGTTAAGTGATGTGTGTATGCGTGTGTGAACTGTTTACGCAGCGTAGAATGTACTTAAAAATTGTTCTCTTAAAATAGCAGCACCAGGGGCAGCAAAAGTGGTGGTGATGGTTAGTGGTGGTGTTGTCTAAACCTATCATTAATCATTTACTTGACATAATGTATGCAAAAAGGTTGCTTTCGCTGCTACCACTCAATTTTTTTCCTAAGCAAGTAGCACTTGTTCTCTGGTTGTAACTGAAAACTGAACCGTCACAGGAGCACAAGGGCACAAAAAGCTTAGAATACGTACTTTTCATCCAAACAATACAATGAAAGCTCGACTAACATGTTATTCCTCTCCTACTCCTACTTCAATTAATGAGTATGGTGAATTTAAAATTGTGAGTGGAAGATGAAGAAGAATAGGGAATATCTACTGATGTCGGTAGCATTAATGAGTGTAAATGAGAAGGCCAAGAATTGTAACAAGTTACAACTAAGCACTTCACCAGTTAAATTCACCACCGACATCATTATCATCATCATGTTTTAATGGGTTCATTTTCAAAGCCATCAGGAATGTGGCAAGATTTGAAGCAGTCTGTAAAAAGGAATCATGATTTACGAAAATTTTCGGAATTTCACTAACTACTACCACTGCTCTTACTTTTCTAATGACATCAACAGCAGGCGTACACATTTGTTACCGTTATGAGTAATACCCAAGTAAAAACATAGATGATGTAAATATTCCTTATGAACACGATATCAGCATTATCAGCTTTAAAAAGAACTGACTAGCCTTTATCTATTGAAAATAGTGGTATGCTAGGATTTTACTTGAATTTTATTCAGCCTAACCAACGTGTAATTATGAATCTTATGCTGACCTTTCCTCTGTAAAGAAAATCACAAAAATAAACACACATGAACACTCGACCGATTGAATTTTACGATAATTCAAAAGTTAATTAATCCACATGACCTAAATACTGATACGCTAACTTCTTATCAACATAATCTCATCATTTCTGCTGATGATGATAACATAATTTTAGAAGACTAAATAAATAAACCCAATGTGCATGTGTAGCTTCTAATAGCGAGTACTAGTAGAAAATTCAGTGCACTTGTCTTCCTCCCAATCCAAATCAAAGAACAAAAAACAACAACTAAAATGTATAGGAAATAGCATCACAATCTTATCATTTGATCACAGGATGATGATGATCATCATCGTCATTAACCAGGCTGACGGCAGCATAAAAATACTCATTTTCTTTATACATGTCTATTTTAACTGACATACCAGTATTGCTCGCAACGACAGTTGGGTTATTATCTTCTTCACAGCACAAATTCTTTTTCTCTTCTTTCGCTCGCTAAAAAATAAAAAAGTTCTTTTTAAGATTTGTACTTTCTAGTAGTGTAACCATACAACACCATGCTACCAGAACACCGCCAAAAACACTGTCGGTGGATAAGGACAGATGACTAGCATTTATAGAAGAAGCAGTAGAAAATGTGCATTATCATGGTATAATGGTGATTGGTCGTAGCTAATGGAGTGTTTCATGCACCGAATCCCTTTGCTAAAGCAGAACACTAGCATACACGATGATTATCATCATCATCACTACCACCACTGCGTCCTCGTGGCAAAGACTAGCAAAAGCAGCGTTTTAAGATTACAAAGTGCTATACAGTAGTCTAGCATGGCAAACCAAAGTAAATATCAATGCAGTGGATGTGAAAAAGCGAGTAAACTAACGTATTATCTATCCTCTGTGATCTTTCGCGTGTGACGTGCAAAGACACAAGGAGACAGTTGGTTTCACTTTTTTATAGAGCCAATGACGACTAGATGTAGTTTCAATACAAAAAAAACTGAGTGAGTGAGTGAAGTTTATGATGACTGTACTTACTACTACTCCAAGAAAGGCTGCTGCTGGATGAGAGAAATTTCTTGTGTTTTAAAGACGTCAAAGCACCATACCCACTCTACCACAAATAAGAAAATGCTACTGTTACAATTACTGCTACCCATATTTGTTTACTCGTGACATATTATATAAGAGTGGCAATGGAGCAAATACAGATAGCTGAGCAGATTGGATGTAAATATGTGTGTCGTGTATTTTATATGTAAAAAGTACACGACATGATGGTGATGATCGTCATCAGCACCAGTGAAACATCCCATCAGAAAACTCCTTTCACTGATACTTTGATACCATTACATTACAAACTATAACCATTACCATAAAGACTGTTGTTTTTTGTTGTTGTTTGTGTTTGTCTGCGTCTTTTGCGCCTCTATCTATCCCTGTCTTTTACTTTCTTTTGTTCCTACTAACGTGTGTTTTGCCCCCGCATGGTACCTCTCTTTTCTATCTTGACGTAAGTGCAAACCGCATGTATACATGTAAAGTTTCTTTTTACTAGCAAAGAAAGTAAAAGTGAAAAGAAAACAGCCAAATTTTTTATGATAAAAAATACTAAAAATTGTATCACTGTGCTGTACTGTGAGGTTGCTGATATGAAACTTCATTTCACAGATGTAACACAAATCTACAGATTTTTTACTCCACATTTTCAAGCAAAAGAGAACGAATTGAATGTTTTTTGTAAGGATTCAGCAAGTTATGTTATTTTGCAGTTTTTATTATTAGCAAAGCAAATATTGCAGTGTAGCTGTACTATTTAGCACATCAAAACACAAAAACAATACTGATGATCACAACAAACAAAAAACTGTCACATTTATAATGCTGAGAGCTTTGTTTCCAATTTGCTATTTGATACTCCAACAGAAATTTTACTTTTTTTCGCCCAAAATCTATGTAAAAGTGAAATAATGCGATGGGTTGAAAATACAAATACTTAAAGTGTGCTATTATCTGATATATTATAATATTTTCGGTGCATTTTTTGGCTCTGCTATAGATTATAGCGTATATATCATTTTAGAATTCAATTTTATACGGTTTAGTTTAGTTGCCACCTTAAGAAAAAGAAGGAAACGTTAAAATCCATTTCTGCATTGGATTAATGGGTAGTTTAGTTGTTTTCACTATTTATACATACAATCATATTCACGTAGAAAATCTAGAACATGTAATGTGCTAAAGCTTAGGAAGATTTAGAAATGTGGACGAAAGAGAGAGAAAGAAATGAAAGATCACATTTGTTTTTGTTTCATGTTTTCCTCTTAAATTCTATCATCAACACCTATCAACAACCCAAAAATTCTATTCTCTTGAATGTATTATAAAATAAGCATCTTTATGTAAATTATTTTCTCGAATACAATGAATATCCCTGTTTTTAAATATATTATAAAGTATACCATGTTTCCAGTTGTGTTTACCGTTATAACACGTCGACAACAAACAGCAAAAAAATATAAAAGTATTATGAGTTTTCTCATGTCACCCTCCTTCTTTTTTACTCTTATTCGGGTTGTGTTGTAGTTGTCTTTGAATAGTTGTCGGTGTATCATGTTTTCTGAGAGAATATATCTTCCTTCATTTGATGCTAACAATAATACAGAACATTTGAAATGTTGCAGATTTGTAAATGTTGCCGTTATATTTATTACTGCACCGGTCTACTATAGAAAACAATGCAATATGTCGTGAATATTGTCATGCTCCTTTTTATATTGCGCTTTAAAAAAAGAAAAATGGTTCTTCTTCCGCTGTTATGTGGTATGTGCATTTGTGTGATTGGTGGTACGACTATAATAATAAGTTTGTCTTTGTCTTTTTGGAAATATGTAAATAATATTAACCTGACTATACGCTGGCTGAGTGTTGAGTAATGTAATAATATATATGGTCTGACTAGTATAACTACCGATTCATACATGAATACACAATACACTGACATTATATTATGTCGTAGTTTGCAGGTTGAGCTCATAATAAATCGGCCGTATCTCCTGTGACGTTATTAGTACCATATCCATAATACGAGTTCCTTTTTACTTATGAATTTGTTTACGGGTTCCTTAACATGACATCCACTAACATGAATAAACCAAGCATTTCTATTGTGTATGAACAGTGCACTATTTGTACTACTCTGCTCCTTTCCCTGTTGTTAGGTACATATACTTCCCCCCTCTCGCTTTTATATAAATTATATCGCGTAAAATTTTTCAAGAGTTCGTAGGAGTAGGAAAACTGATGTGACGATAAATAAAATTGGACATGTAGACTGAACCAGTACGCACTGCTTCCCTCATTATGTCTCGGGATTAGTCAGCTACGACATAAATACTTTTTTTTTGCATTATGTCTCGCCATAATTCATCCAAAATTTGTTTTTCAAAATGCAATATAGTAATTCTAGTCGACATGATTTGTAAAGGGGTAACATGAGTTTTTCAATTGTTATAAAGGGAAAAAGTATGTACTTCATAGCCAGGCAAATATTAAACAATACAGATCTTTAAGATTATTGAATATGACAAACTTATTTATAAATAGCCATTCGCTGCACTATATTATTTTATGCTTCTATTGTAACTGTACTTTTCTTTATTTAACTTGGCAGTTGACTGATCACATTTTTTTCTAAGAAACATGCGAAATGCGGAGCCTAAAAAGAAAGTAAAAAGATGAAATGAATACTCACTTCCTCCTTCATTGCACCATGCAGCGTGAAAGGACAGAATGGGATGCTTTTTGTAATGGTAGTACATCTATCTGGGGGAGATTATCCATTTGACGAGAATTTATTTCCAGAAGATGAAAACACCAGAGAGTGTGATTTGACGTACTGTAGACATTTAAAAGTAAAACCTGTCTTGAGTTATTTTATTTCTTACGATGATATGATACGGTTTACTTTAAAGATTAAGTGTGTGTTTTTGGTACTTTGCAGAAGCAAATTATTATTTTAAAAGTGGAAGCTCAAAACACAAGTCAAGCCAGTCACTCAATTTTCCTCATTCATCTACCTCAGTTTTGACAAGGATAAAAATAGAGATGTCTATTAGTAGCCAAATGTAAACGAGATGTTTTCTTCTCATCATCATCAACTATAAAAAAATTGTTGCATGGTCTATTGCACTTCGTTTGCCTTCCTTCTTGTCTATTCGAGAGATATGAAGACAAAAAAAGGAGACAAGTCAAAGAAAAAATGTGCGAGTTAGAGCGTCTGACAATGAGCTTTGCAGTATGGAATGAATGAATAACAAAGTAGATAATCAAGAAATGAACTTATCCGATAATGGTAATGATTCATATTGTATTTTCTGCTGAGAATATTTTTGTCTTGAAGTTCATCATGCTAATTACTATCGGCAAAGGCATTGAAAAGCATTGCTTGACACATAATAAGTGTTGACTGAGAAAACCCAGGATTTTTTTCACAGGTTTGGGGCGATGTGTTACACACGCATCCGACGCTTGGCATTTCGAAGAAATCGCTTAAATAAAATTTATGTTGATGCGTAAGTAAGTGTAGCCCTTTTATTGCCAAATGTCAATCAGTTTGAAAAAAAATGTAAGCAGAAGTAGCCACATGACAAGATAATTATTTTGTTACTTTATGCCATGATGAAAAATAACGAATCAAAATAGTCTCCTCCCGTCCATCAATAAAACTAACACGAAAATTCACTACAATTTACTTTTCATAATGTATAAATGTGTGCTTTTCTTCTCCGTGCCTTCACAAATAAGGTGTGTGTTATGTATACTGCAAATTGCAGCAACAATAACAATACAGTTTTGGAGAGGAAGCAATGAGTAGGCGACATTAAGTTGTCAACATTAACTTGTTTTATTTGTCCAAGTCGACAAGTAAAGGGAATGGGGGAGAATTCCCAAAGAACTTATTGCATGCCGTTTCCATTGCTGTAAAATATTGGGAATTTCAAAGTAAAAAACTACATTTAAGCAAACAGACGATAGGAGACAAATGGATATGATGACTAAATCAAAATGATTTGCGAAATCGACTATTTTTGCTAGCTTTGAAGAAAGGATATTGAAAATCAATATAGCTATCAGCACCATCATAAAAGAAAAATGGCAGCAACAGACACATGAACGCTTAACACGATTGACGACTTGCGACTTCAAATCTGATGGAATAAAAAATATACTGTTTTATCCAAAAACCAGCTCTCCATCAAAACAAGGGGAAATGACTTTTTAGTGGATTGACACACGCTAAATTTGAATTCGCAGGTGGATAATGTGCAAATAAATGGGTATTTTCAACTCGTTAACTAACACACTTGTGCACTTATTTATTTTGCAGATAACTCTGAAGGGTACGAGAATGGTGAGACTGATTACGTGATACCATATGACGAAACCATTTACTATGCTCCCCCACCTGAGGCCGTTTTCACGGATCCCAATACAGGCCAGGTTTACTACGGTAAGAGAATATTTTATACACAGTAATTTGTTCACAGTTTAATTTACGATCATCTCAAAAAATATATGTTTAGCTTGTTGTTATACGTATAGATTTAATCTGTTTTGTTGTAAAACTTTATATGAAAGTTGTGAAATGAAAGAGATTATTTCATGCTGCACAATCCCACACATCTTGTAACTATTTGTAAAAAATCAATGTTGCATTTCAACACAATCCCATATAATATTCTATTGTCTCAAATCCTGTGATATTTTTTCTATATTACATAATACTTATATAAAATAATAGGTGCATATTTACTTATATAAAAATAATTTGCCCTAATGTTTTCATTTCCCATTTAACTGTGTTCTGTTGTTTTGTTTCGACTATTTGCCTGTTAATTACCCGTGAAAGGGTTAAAGGTTATAAAACTAATGTTTTCCACTGCTAACAAACTTGATAAGGTAATGAATGACTGTGGTTGATGTAATTAATTTTAATTACTGTCAACGAAGATACCCTCCCAACGTTCTGTACGACAATTTTTCCCCTTTGGACGATTGTTTTTTTGTGTATTCCCTTTTGCAACTTCCATCACCATCAGTCACTGGTTTTATATAGAGACGTGACGTGTTGATAATTTTTATGTGAAGACATATTCTACGCTATGTCATGTTGCTTATCAGGTATTTTCTGCAATAAAGACGCAATCGTCATCATCAATGTTTAAAAAAAAGTGTGATGCAAATGTAATGGCGATATTTTTATAGAGCATTAAAAAGACAAAAGATCACACGTGTGCACTGAAATTCGAAAGACACTAAAAAAGTAAATATATGTGGGATGCATTGTATTCTGATGTTTTTATCATCACATTTTGTCTGTCTTTTAGCGCAAGTGTTAGTTTTATTATAGAGCCGTATCATTAATATCCGGTAGGTTGGCAATGATAGCAACAGAAACTTTACTTTTTAGCAGCTACTCTCATCATGTTCAACTTTTCTACGAAGTAATTTGAAATGATGTGAATGGCATACTCAAGTGAAATTTAAAATTGCACAATAATTTTCAGCTTCAACTGTCTCCTCTGTGTAAAGAAAATTATTAACAGTTAACAGAAGCAAAATAATTAGTTTTAGAAACAAAGAAGAACATTTCTAGTGTAAAATCTGCAAGTATTATCTGAATAATTTTAGGCATAGAATTGTAGACCTAAATATTCAAGTCCAATCGCTTAAAAAATATATGCATGCCCTGACACGGACGAGTTCCTTGGTGTACAATGGAATTAAATTCGTATGTTCATAATTCATAGCATATATAACGTAGGAAGCACACATATGGACTTTGATAAATGGGATTTTATCCTCACATGTGCGTTTGGTCTGTATGTGAGAGTGAAAGGAATCACAGTCCACCAGCCAGACAGACTGGATTGATAGTGTAAACTAACCACATACATAGCGTAAGTTCCTTTTGGGAATTTGACGGGGCTTCCTAAGACAAATACCGTGCTCTTCTTTCTTGTCATCTGTAGTCGGGCACAATTATGGCAGGCGAGAAAAAATACAAAACATGTGGAAGCAAAAGCGAGTGGAGAAAAGCATTATGTTCCATACAAAATATTTTATGTAAAACGCAAATGACAGCTTTGAATTGGGGATGGAAGGTGTTGTATGGTTTCCCGGAGATAGATTGCATTAGAAAAAAACTCCTTGTAACTTTTTTTGGACTACAGCTCCTGCCCATCGTCAAATGCGTGGCACATGACATTCAACATTGACATCGTACCACGGAGGAAATGGTAATATTTCACTGTAAGGTGACAATGACTATTTTTCAAAGAGCCGAGTCGTGTGCTGAATTACATTCGTTGGTGAATTAGCCTGCCCTCTTCTTGTCAATTATGGTAGTAATTAAAACGGAACTTGCTACTTGGAACGGAACGCGAATGCGAGCAATGTGGGGAGGGGAATGTAGAAAAGGTGGAAAAAAATAAATTCAGCAGAGTAAAATCAATGACCCACGGTAGGGTGACTTATGGGAGTGAGAGAATTAACAAGATTGAGATATTTTTAACTTGTTCTTATACTTTTTTATCTTTATCATCTCACCGAATGTAATACTGAGAAATATTATATATATAACATATAAAGAGGCCTCTACTCGTGTCACTATTTTAAAACTGAAATTATAATCATTATCATCATAATAAAGAAAGCAATTACACGATAAAAGCTTGTTTGATTTAATTGAAGCTTTTATGCTAGGCTGATTACGTGTGTATCAATCACAATGGTGAATGTATACCAGTTTCTACTTTTCCCGTCAAAACAAAAAAAAAAAACGTTAGAGGTAACGTAACTCGTAACGTGTTAAACTTTGTGTGGTAAAAATGCTTGAAGCTGTTTCGTGTTTTATGTACATATGATGCGTATTGCGTACATACTATACAAACGAGAAAAACTAATATGAAGAAACCATGCACTTATACATCACTCAAATATACTAAACTTGCATGTTAGAAAATCGCATGGAAGAAAGCAGTTGAACTATTAAGTATTTTGCACGCTTTTCTTCGATGTACACATTTCATTTATTGTTGTTGCGGTAGTTCTCTTTCTGGATATAAATAAAAGGGTTATAATAAATGAAAAATCTGATAAGGGTTGAAATGTAGTCACACACGTGACATTTGTAGCAAAAATAGTCTATGTTATTTTTGTAGTAAAATACCAGGAAAAAAAAAGTTACCGTACAATGAACGCACATGCATTTGTATTTCGATGCACCAGCGGCAGAAAACTGTTTTCACGCTTGTTGTAGTAAAAAAATAAAATAGGTAAACCTGTGGTTAGATAAGTGCCAGATGGGAACATACATAGTATGAAAGTTATGAGCCGGCTTCGCCGGCAGGGAACAATAGTTCTGAGACAAAGGTCAACTAATCAATCATTAATCATTTGAAAAATAGTCCATATTTCCAGAGCTATTAATTTTTAGACATGGGTCTCTTGACAAAGTTTGATCCCAATATTCTAATATATTGATTGGTGCAATAAAAAATTATGCCATTTTAAAAGCATGGGACGGTTAATTGGCCGTTATTCCAATACCGTTAAACCGATTTGGCCCAAAATCAATAGGCTTCTTCCCATGGACCATGTGAACTTGTTTACAAAGTTTCATGTCAATCGGTTCACCTATTTTGGAGATATCGTGGATACAGACCGACAAACAGACGGACAGACTTTTCTCCCCTATCACCAATCATCGATTTTATAAAGTACCATTCTGGTACTTAATAACAATTTGACTCTGAGGAAGGTTGATATGATTATTACACAAGTAATCACTATTCTTAATTTTATTCTCATCAAAACAAAAAGGGGACATACATGGGACATAACGTCGACACCAGCCATCAAAGTTGTAAATATAAAATAAAATTCACACATTACTCACGCGATCTAATACACTTATAAATAATTTATACAGGTATGAGTCTGTGAGTTCCAAGGAAATTGTTTTTGTTATGTAGGTATACGCACCGTACTGTATGCTTACAAGTCATAAATATAAAAATAAGTTTGTCTTGTGACTATGTTTATGTTTGATGAGAAGGGAGTTGTGAATGAATGAATAATTTACATTTATCAGCCAAGCTTTCATAAGCCCGAAAACTTTGTTACTTTTGTCATGTTCGTTTGGTCACACGAGAGAAAAAAAAAGGCCGTGAAGGGAATATACTTTTGTGACAGGTGACAGGTTTTTATTCATTTCTCATATGAATTAGTGATGAAATTTGGGGAATAAAAACATTTACATTACAAGTTTCATTCCTCTTGTGGTTTTTTTTTCTACCACTACGAATTATAAATGTCAATAATTATCTTCAAAGCTTAATTTCTACTGTCACACCATCAAATGTGTAAATCATGAACTTTTCGAATGAACTACGAATACAAAAAAATCATAATTAATCGTCTTACTCATAGTCACTTTCCTCAGCAGGGAGTTGTACTCGCGTTTGTCATTCTTCATTCAACATTTGACAAGCTATTTAATTCCCAACACGATACCCGGTAATATTTAAGGGATATTCATTTTCATAGCAAATTTTTATAGAGAAAGTCACAGAAAGCATATACGTATGTACTTATTGACTTGACTTTATATGTCTAATAATATTCGTATAGTTCTAAAATAAGCGTGAATAACAGGAAACCGAGTTTCTTGCATACTGATAATTCGGTCACTTGATCACGTTGCTCTCGACCCTTGAGTATTTTTGTACTCTCTTTGATCTCCCCAATTTCCTTTGGTTCTATTTCATAATTATAATATAAAAATACAATCTTTTTCCAACGTCTAATGAAAAAATTCTGTTAATTCATTAATGTTTTTAGGTCACTGTTCCAGCACCGGGGAGTACTACGACGCGTACCCTGTAAGTCCTGTGATGGTTGCAGCTGGCTACCCACCCATGTATTATCCAATGATGCCCTATGCGCCAATTGACTGGAACGGCGTACCAGCATCAATGTATCCAATGGTGGCAGCGCCAGTTCCACCCCATCCCCTTCCACCAGTAGATGACTCTTCACTACTTTCTCCAGGTTTACAGGTAAGCAATCTAAATATCCAGTATCTTTTCCTTTAGTTAGTAAATTCTCAACCCGGTTTTTCAATTTCTAACTTTAAGATATGATAATACTTTTATAACCAAACGAAATATTGAACAGCAGCAAAAACATGTTTTTCGATAATCAACTAATCCATAGATTTAGTTCACGACCCATTTTCACGATCACATAAAATATCAGAAAAATATATAATAATTTATGGTAAATGCAACTACAAAAGAATACAATTCTCTTCAATACTACATATTTTACTACTTGCATCCCTTCTCCAGGCAGCAGCTATATTTATTACTCTAAACTAAATTCTAATATATGAATGTAATATTCTACTATTAACTCTAATATGTGTATGTATATCCCATTATCATCTATATATTTGTATTTTGTACTCGCCGATATTCCCTTTAAATTGTATTTTATATGTACTTATTGAGTATGAGCTTATAAAAATTTAAATGTATCGCATTTCATCAATCTTTGCACATATAAAATTCTTTTTTATATGAAAGCATTAAAACATTTCAACGTGTAGCAGTCATTTTGATGAAAAATGCTACTTTGATAACTACAGCAAATCAACGAAAAACTTGGAAATGTTCATATCACCGCGGCTGCCAACAAAACATACCTTTTGTATTTTTTCAAATTATTTGTAGAAAAAAAACGAACTTTTTTTATTTTTTCACCACACAAAAACATTCACACATGAAAACTCACACGCATGCATATTTTTTCTTCTCTGGAATTGTTTTGGACATTCATACGATTATTATTATTGTTTTCTATGTTGCGTAAGAAAGTGTGTTGTGTTGTAATGGCTGAAGGAAAACACGAAGAGAGAAAAAAATGGCATTTTTCTTTTTCTTCCTTGAGTTGTATCCAATTCCACATACCCAATTTTACTGTTTTATGTACCAATAGAAAAAGGCACTCGGAAGTACGTGCAAATGAACCATATTTCACCCACTTTTCCCTTGAAATTTACTTTTTTTTGGAAATCCTTTCATCCAAAATGGGCACAACACAAAATGCATCGTCAAGAATAAGTCGAGTAGTGGCAAGTAGAGGAGATGAACGAGGGCATATTGATAGATTGTACGCTTAATTGTAGTGGTTGGGAGTTGAAACATGCATGTGTGCTGATGAGAGAGGAGAGGATGACGCTTTGAATGGAATGTGAAAGGCATTTTATTATGCATTAGACAAATAGTATATGTCAGTAAAGGAGAAAAACAAAGGGAGGACATTCCATGTTCGGCTCGAAACGAAACGAGAAACAAGTGAGGGAAACAGTTACATTAAAAAGTACTCATCATTACTGTTAGCTCAATATGCATACCTGTCTGATGAAAACCTTTAAAAAAGTTTTTTTTACCTTGCTACCAGCTTCACACGTCACATCCCAAACCTCCAATAACTCACATCTCTTTTTCTCTTTCACAAGCACACAATTTATTTTGATACATTCCAAAAGTAAAGTGTTATGAGCAATTCCCATCGACGAAATGATAATTTTTCTTTTTTGTCTCTTGTCAGCAACTAGCAATGAGAGAGGTAGGTACACAAATACAGAGAGTTGCCAATAATGGTCCTGGAGAAAAAACCGCAATCGCATAGTACCTACCAACTATCTTACTAATAATATGCCTTCTTTTTTCAGCAGACCGAGTTTTTGGCAACTTTAACATTTTTTCTTTCACAAGGCAATTTTAATATTATCGGCAAGAAAATACGTGGTAGTGGTAAAAGAGAAAAAAGGAGAAAGCTTTGGTTTTCTTTCGTAAAGAAAAAAAGTTTTAAGAAAAAGTGGTAAAAATGAGTAGGAGTTGTATGGCGTACACTACTCTACACACCATAAAGCACATAAAATAGCTATAGATGCATTATAAAATGTATATGTCTTGATGGTTTGCTTTCGCTTGCATCGAATAATATATTGCAGTATACATGGAAAATGTTAAAACACGCCATGAATTAAGCAAGTTTTGGTTGAGGATTCCAGAGATTTATTTCCGAAAGGTCTGAAAAGGGCTGAGTTGAGTTTTTGTATTGCATTCTTCGTCCTACACTTTCCTCCGCATCACAATCTCCTACTTCCCCACCTACTTTTCTCCACTTCTTCCTTTTCACTTTTTTAGAGTATACACACACTTTACTTTTCTCTCTGCATTTTACCTACCCACCACCTTCCTACAACCTACCTCCCAGTCAGTTTTACTTAGTTAGCATGATGATCACGATGATGATGATGGAAATTCTAATGGTGGCTGGTTGGTTGTTGCGGTGGCTGGTGGTGGGGGTAATGGTGGTAGGAATCTAATATATTTATTCTCTGTTGTTCCTTCGTACTACTTGAGAGAGAGCTCTAACGCTTTTTTATTGTTCTTTGTATGAGTGCCAATACAACATATCATTCCTCTTTCTTTTTACAGTATACAAACGCTATACGCTGCTTCTTCTTCAACTTAAGTTGCTATTTTTCTTTCTTAGATGAAAAAGACATGCAGCTGTGCTTGTGTCTTGTCTGTTGTTGCCTACCTTGCTTGCTTACCAGTCTCTGAATGAATGCCTGTCTTGGCTCACGGCTAATTTCCTATGAGCAATCCCAATAGATCAAAGTCATGCAGAGATGCTCCTACAAGGAAAAACATACAAGTTTTTTCTCTCTTTTTTAATTCTTGTGTCTCCTTGCCCAAGAAAAAAGAGTTTCTCATGTATAAAAGATAGGTATAGATATAAATTCAATCTGAAATGTATAAATCAGCAGTTGCAGTATAGATAGATAATGGTGTATCCGGGGCACTTTGATGCAGTATATAATTATATGTGCGCATCCAATTTTACATACAATTATAATGGTGATCTCCATACTCATATTTTTGCTTACTTTACATTTACTGTAGTATCATATTATGATCCCATTAGATCCACTAGACACAAATTCAGTAATACATACATGCACATAAAAATACAAATTATTTCAAGTAGTAAGTTTTCACCTGACCTTAATCACGTTTACCATGCAAGCATTTTATGTTTTCATACTTTGGTCCTTGTAGAGTTTATAGCAACTATGTTTTTGAAAGTTGCATCATTTGCTAAACTTAATTGCTATTTTTTTTTAAATCTCAAATCACCTTATGTCGACGTAGTACTAATAGCTTTGTTGTCGTTTTCGCTTTTTGTGAGCCCTACACATATTTTTCTTTTAATCCGCCGATTAAACTCGAAATGTGTGTCATGTAAAGTTGTTTTCGAATGATTCTAGTAACAACCTTGCAAATACCTATCAAGGTTTTCTAAATTATTATCTTTCTTGTCGCAAAATAAACGTAGACTGGCGGGGGTAACTGAAGCTTCAGTAATGTGAAGTTATACTATAAAGGCTTACATACTTGTTAGAGTATACACTATTTAATACAAGCCCATCTTAAGACAACACATTTCATCAAGTTAACCTAACTATTAGGGCACTTTGCCAACCACCACCAACGTCTTGTAGTTTTATATAAATGGGTAGAAGCAAGCAAGCAAGCTACACGTTTTTCTTGATAACTTTCACTCCATAATCCTTATTACAGATTACAACCCCATTTCATACAAAGTGCATGCATGAATATTTACATAGGGATAAAGTGGGAGAACAATTGAGAGTAAAGTGAAAGCAGTGAGAATCTCTTCCAAAAAAGTACTAAAAGTTTCTAAACTCATCCTTTTACTCACTTTGAAGGTGAAATCGTAATTACTGTGTTAGCTTTTTACATAATTTATGCATATTTTTTTGCGGAAAAGAATAGTTTGTTCGTAAGTGCGAAGGATTTTCTTTCATTTCCAATAAAGTGTATATTTAAACTGCAAAGTCTTCCAAGAAATTGATGTTTTTAAAAATGTACAAAAAATGTTTAATTTCTTTTCTTTTTCTTTGTGAATCTTTTGCTATTTATATTATGCAACTCACACAATTTTCTAAAAAAAAGTATCGTATCTGTAATTTGATGTATTTATTAGAGCATTTAAGCCTGATAATATAATAAATGCTTTTATAATGCTTAGTGCTTTTATTTATTCTAGCAATTTCATTTTTATTCTGTAGATTATTTACGTAATATAATTCTTTTTAGATAAAAAATTCCTTGCAAACCTGATATTTTTGTTTTAACCAAACAAGGACATGACAAGACTTGCTAAATGGACGATTTAGGGTGTAGTTATAATACTAAATTTAGTACAAACTTATTACTGTATATAACTTATACTATGTAGGTGTCACAAGAAAGTAAAAAAGAACTTCTTTTAGTTCTTTTTTTACTTTTTGTCTGTGTATTATGACTGTACATACTAGAAATGTATTTACCTAAATACCAAAATTAGATTTGTAGTAGTTCTACAAAACGTCTTTCTAGGAAAAGTAACTCCTTTGTAGTAATATTATAACTAGCACTATTATTACTTATAGACCAATACATAATAAGAAAATGGTAATTGAATACTACTATTAATTAGTTTTAGTTTCTACTTTTAAAAACTTACATAATACTTGGTAGTGGAATAGATACATAAAAATGATGGGACTTAAATAGCTTGTTTTCTTTTCCTCTCGTAGAACATGTTGTTACTAGTCAAGTTGCGTATTATTTCTACTTCTTTTCCTTTTTGATGTTATTTTCTTCTTTTTCTTCCTTTTTTTTGTCGTATTTTCTTTTCTGTGTTTTCTTCATCTTGAATTTAAGAGAGAACAGAGAGAAAGGGGCTTGTTTGCTTGCTGTCTTTGAAGTAAGCAAAATATATACATAACATGTTGTATGTATGGTAAAAAGAGAAAAAAAAAGTTTTTTTTACTTACTTTCTACTTCTTATTTTTTCTGAAAGTTGCAATGTTGCTGCTGCTGTTCTGGAGTTGGGAGTCCGTTTTTGATAGATAAATAATATAGTTCTAAGAAATAAATAGTATAAAGTATAGAGAATTAATGAATATATATGTATGGTATTTGTTATTCTTGTAACTATCTGTTTGTGCCACAAAATATATATTCAGTGATGTCGTGCGTACTTACACCACACAAGTATATATGGTATATTAGGTCTATGCATCGCTTTACAACTATCTTTGGATGATTAAAAGTCTTTTTTCTTGTAAAAATGAAGATGTTATAATAGATAGTAGTACGTCTTTATCATCATACTCGTGTATTTAGATGATGCCCATAAAAAGTAAGTCATGTACATATGGCAAGAAAGTCCATGTTCATAGAAAGTAAATATACATTAACTTTAAAAAGATATTTTCTCTCAGAGAGGATGAGGGAAGAAGCAGTTGTAATTGACTTCTGCCCTTTAAACACATAAATAGTTACACATTCCCAGAAAACCATGTTATATTGTAGAGTTGTGCCAGAAAAAGAAGATTTTTGGTAAATAAGCCCAATCAGAAGGAAGAGGGTCAGGTTAAGAGATGAAAAAGGAGCAATGTATAAAGAATAGCTAGAAGATGATTTTGTGGGAGTAGGATAAAAAGAAAGAAGACAAGGCTTGCAGGAACAATTTGATCATCGAAATTTGTGATGACTTGTGTGACTTGACTTTTGTTTCTTACCAAATTCTCTTTTAGTTCATTATTACGTTTATTGTTTTTCATATAAAAGCCAGCAGCAGCAATAACGAGCAACTTTTTATAAGAAGTTATGCTTAAAATATAACCTTCTCTTGTTTGATGATGAGCTATTACGTGGCCTGGAATAGAGATTTAGTGGAGCTCAGTGAAAGTTTTTAGTTGAGACATTCGTCATAATGATGATCACGTTGATGATGATGAAAAGCCTCTTTATAATGATTTGTAATCATGAGAGTCATTTAGTAAGAGTACCTTGCAGTTCTTGCAGTTCTGTTTTAAGTACTTTTGATGACGATGATTACTATGAGGAGAGGGGAATGGAATGGGAGAAGACCAATAAATTTTTAAGTTAGGTAATAATATATTTTTTGATGATGACTTTTTGTACAAATGACAATAATATACGACAATCCTCAACAATGTTCCTTCCGGGTATGTAGAGTGGTTGCAAACAGACTTTAGGAGAAAGTTTGGGGTCTTTTTTTCATATAAAATTTTATAGTGTGTAATATTATAGGATTCAGCATTCTTTTATTTGAAATAGTCAAGGAAAAGGCGTGAAAGGAAATAAAAGAAGAATAGAAATCGTTTAGATTCGACTGAATGACTATTAAAAGAGTGGTATAGGAGAACCAAAGACAAAATGGCGTAGGTGACTTTATTATACTTTGTGGTATTTTGAATTTCCACCTTCATGCAAACCATTGTGTAAAACGGCAGCTTTATTTAGAAACTATATAATATGAGCTATAGTACATACTATTGATATTACTAGCTTGCTATTATACTTATGTGTATTACCGTATAAATAAAATGAGGACAAAACTTTATTGACATAGAATGAATTTTCCAAAATTGAGTTGAATGGCAGACTGCATACAAAAACGATTCTGAGTCCCTATTCATTTTGAAAAAAGTCTACAATACGATAAAATACCTATGTACTTGTGTTGTGTATGTACCTTACTGACAAATATTTTTTTCGTGCATATGAACTGAACCTGATATGTATATAAATAATTTCTTGAAGTAGACGTTTTTGTTCCTACTTGTTCTCGTTCGTTGTTGGTTGATTTTAATCAACTTTTCTCTCTGTCTCTCTTGTTTTTAACGTTTTTTGCTCAGGGTTTGGAATCGAGTCCAGCTCCTACTACTAATCCAAATACAAATAGTGATACTACTACCAACACTACTTCCTCCTCCTGTACTTCTTCTGCTACTGCTCCCACATCAGCACCTGCAGTTGCTGGTGAGGGTGGTGGTGGTGTTGCTACTTCTTCTGCTGCTGTTACTACTTCTAGTACTACTTCTCCTGCTGATTCCATTTCCCCCTCAACTAGCGCCCCCAATTCTAGTACAACTTCAAACATTACCCCCGGTGCTGTGGATGAGGAACTTGGGGTGGAAGAATGCGCCCACAATTGTGACGACGTAAAAGGTCTTGGCTCTGACTCTGGAATTGACAGTGGGAGTAGTGTGGGCGATGAAACTGTGGGGAGTGCGGCCACCTCACAGGGTAATTCATCTGGAGCAGAGGATGAATGTGGATCTACAAATAAAACGATAATTATTGATGACACTACAGTGATGCGAAAGAAACAGACATTGAAACAGTCAACTAATCAAAACAATAATAATAATGAAATGGTTGGTGATAATGGTAAAAATAAGAAAGAGGATAACAATAATGTTGATGGTGGCGCGGGTAGTAAAATTGTGGAGGGTATGGAGAAACTCCACTTGTCAAAGGATAAGAAAGAGTATTCCTCCTCTGAATCGGTGCTATCATCCGCGTCCTCAACTGCCTCAACAAACCAGACTGAAAAGGTCACTTCATCATCAAAAGGTATTACATGTGCTGACGGTGATGAAAGTACGTCAGAAGGCGCTCCTTCAGTTTCCAGCATTAAAGGAATTACTGAAAATGTTATCCATGTAGCTACACACAACAACCTACACGGCGGTAATATGCCAGCCAATATTGGCGGTGGTGGGCCAGTGAAAGGCATTGCCACAATGGTCATTAGCTCACAACATCCACAACATTTAACGACAACAGCGTTAACGTACAATGCCACTGGACAACCACACCCACAAGCTATTCAGATGGCTGCAGCCCCTGTAATGACGACAGTCCCTTTACCTGTTGGATGTCCTCCTGTAATGATCGCTGCGGCTCCAAACGGAATGCCCTTACCCCCGCTAGTGACTGCTGCTCCAATGCATCCCATGACACACCCTCATTCAGCTCCACCACCACCTCCACAACAACAAGGTGGACCCGTAGGTCATCATCATCCTCACCATGGCGGTGACGTTCATTCACATCATCATGGAGGTGGTGGACCGCGTCACTCCTATCCACCCCACCATAATCACCATAATGTACATCATCATTCGCAACCTCCTCCCCATCATCATTCACATCATCAAGGACATTCGTCGCATGGTCCTCCCGGCCCACCTCCCCACCACCACTCAAATTATCCACAGCACCATAATCATCATCATAATCCCAGGCATCATGGCCCACCACATGGGCACCATCCTCCCCATCATCAACCACCCCTACATACACAGCAACAACAGCATCAGAACTCTCCGCATCATCACCACCACCAACAGCCCCTCCATCATCACATGCCACCTCCACCCCCAGCCCAATCACAAGGTGCAGGAGCGCCTCCACAAGCACAACCACCTCCACCCCCGCCACAAGTGGCAATGGGTACAGTGGGACCTCCACCCCCTCCAGGAAGTACTCCGTATCATGTGTACCCTCATCCCACCGCATATATCTACGGCCCACCTGTTTACAACGGTAATTAAAATGATCTTTTACACTCATGTTAAGATATCAATAGAATAATTTAAGACAAAAAACCTTTAATGCATATAAAGCTTTAAAAAACCAACACGCATATATTTCAGATATTAACAGAAAATTGCTTTGGTCATTTTCAATGCAACGGGAAAATTGCTTATTTGTTTTGTTTATATTATTCCGTGTTTATTTACTGCCTTTGTCCTGTCGTGTTCAACTTTCATGCTTTATCAGTACAAAAAATGCAACCAGTATCTTTCAGTCAAGATTATTTGTACCGTATTTAGAATGAGTTACTTACTAATGCAACTTTTCTATCATATTTCATTTTCACAGTGCCCAACTTTCACCATCAAACGTAGCACATTCACAACACATTTAATTCAGTTTACCTTTCAAAAGCAGCAAAAAGAAACGTTCGCATCCCGGATCCCTAAATTTGTCTTATGATAAAAAGCAGCTTATTGATTTTCAGTTTCAATCATCTTATCAGATCACATAACGGATTGACGTAAGCTGCCATGTAGTAATATGCGAAAGCATGTATTGAATAAAAAGCGCAAGTAAAAGTTCCTTACTTTTATGCTATGTGATCTTGTTTCATATGTGTGTGTATCATTGGCAGCCATATTTCGTTCATCTAAGAGAAAGCTTCAATACCAAGTGTCGATACACTACACCATCAACTGTGAAAAACAATAATAATCCTTGTTAGGCGAAGAAAAGGTGAAGTGAGGTTATGAATTTTCTCTGCTGTGTCGTGTGACTAGAAAAATTGAATGGTATTTTGATAAGAAGATAGAAAAGCGTGCGTTCTTTAGGTACTTTTATCTTCAATCATTGGATCATCAATACATTTGCCACGTAAAATTATATCGGATGCCAAGTAAGTGTAGTAATCTGGAAATCGAAAGAAAAAAAAACCAACATGATTTTAGTGGCTTACGTATGTACAATGTACATCTTATTCCACTGCATGAGCATCTCTATTTTATTTCCCGTCTCAAATGTATAAAAATCTAGATGGGATAACAACAACATAAAAATGTGTGCAGACTAGTGCAGAGAGAGATGCATCATATACGATTCTAAAACACCTGAGCCTCTATAAAGAAAAGCTTTTCCCACCATCTCACTTTCTCCACGACTTACTATACCGAACATGAATAGTGTTTTATGAACTTTTTTTCTGTAGCATATACCACGTCTGTGGGTTAAATATAAATATTAAAATTACAATATTATTCACTTACTCCATGCCTTTCATGATCATCTTTCGCACGGGTGTGGAGTTTTATTATTGTTATTCCTTCATTTCTTCCTTTATTCCGAGAAGTATAATACGTAAGGTTTATTTTCTAAACATTTTCATTTTAAGTACATCAAACAATTTCCTTATTCTTATAGACACATCCGATCCATATCCCATCCCACAGAATCTCTTGATCTTTTGGCAATCTAGGCTAATCTAATTTAACAGAAGAAAGCAATATTGCATGACACTAGCAACCCACCACACACCAATATCTGTACAGCTTGTTTGAATGCAGCAACTACTACCTTCTTTAACTTATTCTCATCCTTTTTACGTACAGGATTTTCAGTGAGGCAAACCCAAACACCAAAAACCATCATAAACTTTTATATTATTCTTCTCTTGTTCAAACGGTGGTTATGATGATGATATATTTTCTCTATATTTTTCTTACTTATATTTACTGCCTACGTGCTGAGTGATGTAAAACAGTCAAAAGCTGATTCCTCCGTCTGCGTATTTCTATCTGCAAATTCTACAAGGAGGAAATTTTAACATATTTTTTGTGCTGTTACGTGTAAAGGAAGCTTTTGATGGATCATGTGCTTAAGCTCAGATGACAACTTATATATATGATGTACAAGTCTGTAGAGAAGATTTAAACCTGTTCGCTTAAAGCATCTAGTGAACAAGTTAACGTTGTAGTGTTTTCTCCAATTTCCTCCATATGATAATATCTATTGATGTGTGTGAGATCAAAGTATTAAATTCCATATCCGTCACAGTTGATGTGCTGACGAATAAGTGTGTGGGTCGAGAAATAAGTGAATGAAAGATGACTGTATATTATAGTATGGGTTAGAATCATAGGCGAGAAACCAAAACAACGAAAGGGAGTTGATCATCACATCACATCACTGTCATCACAAAATTTAAACTAGAGCAAACAAACTCATGCAGACGTACAAGAATTGTTACTTGACTGGGGATACAAATGCAAGAAAATCTGTACCACTTTGTAGCATAGTTATTTAGATTAACATAAGTATTGAAAGGGAAAGTTTCTTTTGCATTATGCCCATTTGTTAGCGTCACACATTGTACATGCGATTTGGAGAGAAGAGTGAATTTTCCTAAGTTGATAATTCAGTGTGAGAGTAAAATGAAAATGTTTTAATCTTTCTTCCGGTATATTCAAGCCAAGTCACACGTCACACAAGAGGTATCTATAATGCTTTCACATTATCATAACATTTGCTCTCAGAATTATTGTATAAACAAGCGGACGTAAGGACACCCACTTCAAACTAAGTAAGGAAGGCTGTAAAGTAGAAAATGAATGTTGGGAGTAAGCAGCATTAAGGATTATTGACTTTAGTAAGGCAAAGAGCAAGTCGTTTGTCAGGAAGTAACTTGCACCACACTTTCGTGCATCACAACACAATAGTACTCACAATCAATGAGAGTTTTATGCTAAGTTATATCTCAGCTAGGTATGTATACTATACAGTGGGGGGCTATATGTAAGTACGTCCGTGCAAGTGGAAAAGATCTGGAGAAGGATGACGATGATGGGATGATGACGTTGTATCCCTTGTGCTTATTTTGGTTTGAAGGGAAACTTTTAGCCGTAGTTGTTATTTGAATAAACACTTTAAGAGGTCTGAAAAGTTTTGAGTTGCCATTTTCTGAGAAAAGCAATACGAGGAGAAAAGTGAAGAGGGAAAGTTTAGAGAACGTGAAAAGTTAAGTTGTACACACATGCCTATGATGACATAAAATGCAACATCATCACATTAACAATCAGCAAAAGCCAACAACAACAAATTTGCATTCAATTAAAAAGGTTCCCATCTTCAATTAAAATGCAAACTGATGAATGAGTTTAAGTGCGTTTCCCTCTAATGCAATACAGAGTCGTTTAGATCATTTATTCTGGCTAGATTGACATTTAAATTTCGACTGTGGGAGTGGGGGAGAGAAGATCCGTCAGTAAACAAAACAAATTGGAGACACTTTGACTTTGAAGGCTAATAGGAAATGGATCTGAATTCCATTATTATACGAAAACGATTTAGTAGTTGTGAACCAGGGCAAAAGACAATAAATAACGAGAAAAAAAGTAGAGCAGGGAGAAAAACAAACGACGTCACTTTGTTTACTAGTATTATTCCTATATATAATGATGTAATGCAAGCTTTGCTAATTTTATATGGGCAAATTAAACGTAAGAAGTAGCTGTTGTTCATTTTCCCGAGAAAGGAAAATAAGTTTTTACCTTGTATGTTTACTTATACGCGCATATAAACACAGGATTTTAACGTGAAAGAACACGCATGAAAAAGTAACATTCCGTTTTCTCTGCGGTGTACACATGTTATACAACCATTTTTCTCTCTAAAAGAAACTTCTACTAAATCTTTTTGAGTCACATGAGTTTTTGCCGAGAAAGGACATTTAAGTAGTTGCTCGCCTTTGCTGTAAATAGATAGCCAGTAAAATAAAATATACATGCATACATACTTATATAGATAATCAAACGGAAGTTGTCCTTTCTCTTGTTTGTTTTATGGTGTCGTGGTGGGAGCGAGCAATAAAAATTTAGGATAATTATGTGAATTAAGACGTTTTTAATGGCTTCCTCATTTCCACCAACCTAGCAAAAAGAAGTTATTACTAGCTTTGCTAAGGCCATATTTTAAATGTTTTCTTTTCGACGAAACACAGAAACTAGTAACATTGTCTTTTTCTTTTGAAAGGTTTCCTTTTTAAAATATGCATCGATGCAGCAACACTTCAGTAGATGGCAGTGGTCTTGCTGTAAATACGAAAAACAATTGTACATAATTTTTATGGGTTATCTTCATGAATGTTATTGGGAAAACTTAAGTTTGCTTTAGTTTAGTGCATGTAGCCCTCCTTGCAAACGTCTAGTGTGTACTAAATGAAAAGGCATAAATTAAAAGGTGGTGGTGGCGGCTGTATTCAGCTGGGTTTATCTGAGCAACGTGTGTTGTGTGATACAATGTATGTCTTACATGTCTGGATAGCGTGTCTTGGTCTTGTTGACTTTTTAAACTGACTTGCTGATGCAGAGTAAAAAATATTAAAGTGGAGGAGGAGAACGAGGAAAAACACAGTGTAAGCGAAAGGAATGCTAATAATAAATCCATATAGCTGGTCTCAGCACTAATCTAAAAAAAGGAATCCTGTATATTAATGGTCTGACTCTATGCATATCTATCTGGACGGGGTAATTGGAAATAGATAACTGTTAAAAAGGAATAATGTATTTGTATATTAAAATATTCATGAGTTTTAAAATATCTGGGAAGCAAGCCAATTTCTTTCCAAGTCAACTGCAAAAGGAGCAGTCGGTGATACAAAGATTCGCATCCTTTTGATTTTATTCTTAAGGCTTCTTTCATATGAGACTACTTTTACGTATGATAATTCAAGTTGGAGGTTCGGTATGCATATTTGAATAGTATGTTGGTGGTGGATAGTGGGGCTTTATGTATAGGCTTCAAGGATTCCAGGAATAATTTATGAGCCAAACAAATTTTCCATTTACACATGCATCCATGTCTGTTTCATACTCTCTTGACTTCAACGAGTGGGCTGCACGGTAACACTTGAACAAAATTGAAAAAAATCGGTTTTTATTGATGGATGAAGGACGTTTAAAGCAATAAAATATTTTGCTTGTTATTACATCGTTAGATCTCTTGTAAATCTCACATTTTACCTCAAAAATATGCTTCCAAACTTTGTCGTAAATTTTATTTTTCACCCTTTAAATTTAAAAAAAAAACATATGAATACGTTATTTTGTTACTACGCCATGTACATTTTAAATTGGCTGTCATGTGTTACGGTTTTGGGATCAGTAGATCACTCAACTCATTAAAATTTCTGAAACAAAAAATCTACCATTTTCAAATTTTCACTCAACCTTTATTTACTTCACATCTGGTTTGGACCACAACACTATGCTCGGCAAGATTACATATTTTAATCCAGATAATCCACACACACACATTTGCATCGCAATAAAGCTTATTTCTTCTGCGTACGCCATACACAAAAAGCTGTTGTGTAAGTTTTTGCGTTAGTTAGGATGAAAGAAGCATCTTCTTCTTGTTTATCTTTAAATCTGCGTTGGACAAATCCGGATGTGGATGGATAGGAGCGAATAAAGGAGAATATGTTCAGCTTCAGTCAGACTAAGATTCAAGCAAAGAAATTCATATAACAAGTAAATGAACACAACATATAGCTCAATTCAATATGCTAAGAATAATAAAAAGGAATGAACATACTTGACTTGACTACCGAATTTGTGAAAAGAAATAGTATGTAAATATTAGCGTTATCACAGTTCGAAAGTAAAAAATGTATGCAGTTAGACACAACGTATCATCCAGCGCCGTAAATTTAAATGTCTATACATGTTATATGCTTGAGGCACGTGAAAAGGCTGCATATTTAGTATACGAACGTTATAAAACCAACTTACCTACGTAGTACCAACTTACAGTATCAGTTTCACTTTCTATTTTATGCTCGTTTCATTGCACTAGAATAGCATGTGGGCAATGAAGTGAAGTTTGTGAAGAATATAATAGATACGCTGAGAACGCTGGTACGCATTCACGATTCTGGTTATAGTTCATTTCAGCTACTATTTCCTTTATTTTCTTCTTTACTACAGATCATGTATTCTTATAAAACTCTCACCAAACTTTTAGATGATGCTGATCTCTGATCTAATCACGATAATTTTTAACCGTTGCATTGCTTCTCTCGTGAAATATATTGAATGCTAGAAAAAAACCGGAAGGAAGACAGTTGAAATCCAATACATTAGGGAATTTGTCAGCATAATGCTTTTACTTTGAGCAAGTTGAGCAGGAAATGGAAAATAAAATATAGTCAAGTTACTACACTTGAGCAACGATCAAAGTAGAATATGCTTATATGAGATCAGTATGGTGTGATATGGGAAAGTATACTAAATAGATGTGACTAATGGAAAAAGTGAATTAAGTCTTTTATATCGCATTTGCAGATAATACTATTATTAAAGATCGTATAGTAAAACACACACTGTTCGTATGTTTTTGTTTGGTTCAGTTCGGTTCAAGACTGTTTGATTGTGCATCGAAATAATTCTGCGCTTTGAGTCATTGGCATTAGATCCAAGTCATTATTGCCAGTTTGCAAATTCTTTGGTTCAGTGAAGTCCACAGGCAGGAGAAGTTGATGTGTCGAA
>JAQIWN010000332.1:0-36984 GCA_034699025.1 Entomobrya cf. arborea Gr-Col-00668
GTAAGTCTTTTAGTCGTGCTTAACGCAACGCATAACGATTATTGTTGTGTTGAACAAATCTATAACTACGATGATGATGACATACATGCATCATGTTCATAGTCATTCCTTCAATCATCCAATTCTGAAATATCTAATTTACCGTTTTCCCTCCTCCTTTCCTAGTACTGATCACTATCATTTAATAAAATAGAAAATGAAATTTAAAATGAAGATCCCATTTATCACGGTAAAGACGCGTTGTCGTCCTCTTGAAACGCACATGTGTTGTATGAATGTAATGTTAACGTATAGAAGTCGTGCCCAAATATTTCAATTATTCATGCATTCATGCATATTTTTTTGAAAGAATGATGAAATATGGAGCATCATCGTACAATACCATTGACATCGGTAACAAAGCATTTACACGTGGCAGCGACACACAACAATGTGTATGTAATCTTAATATCCATAACAACAACAGTACAAAAACGGTAATCTTAAATAATCATCTCTCTGTAAATTCAGAGTTCAAAGCCAAAATATTTCTTGCACTCCAAAACTAATTTAATTTTTTACGCTAAAAAGTTTTTTCTGTTCTTGTTTTTTTGGAAACAACAAAGCCCTCCAGCCAGGAAGGCAGCAATATATTTTCAGACGATTTGGACAAAAGCTTGAGATTTAAGATTATCAAATTTACATATTAACATTCCTTTCATTCTCATAATAACATAACACTTTTTTTCATCCGTAAAAAAACTTTTTAAATCTTTTGGCCAACCCACGTCAATAATCATAACAATAACACTAAAATGTACAAAAATGTGTTGTGATTGTGATTATTAAAATGAACATTTTTATAGAAGGAGAAGCCAAGTAAGTTTGTAATTTGTTATATATGTACTCTATGACTTTTTATCCTTTTAACCCATTAAAAATGATAATGTATCAATTCAAACATTTCAAACACAAAAAAATGCTCAAAATTCGCTGTTTAATGTTTTAACAATTTGAAGTTTTTCATTTAAAGTTTGAAAATTCTTAAGAAATTTAGTTTCAGGCGCATGCATAAAAATGTAGCACTAATTCTAACTAATGTTTGTTTTGTAAATTTATGAATGTAGATTAAAACATTTTGAAAACCTTGGAAACATCAAACTTGACATGGGGCATAATATATGTATCTTTACTGATATGACATAATAACATTTTAAACATTCATTTTAACATTCACAAAACTTTTTTTAATGTCACCTTCCTAAATTCAGTCATTTAGTTTCAGCACTAGTTAAGTAGGAGGAACAGAAATGAACGACAAGCAGCAATTAAAATTCACCTTCTTTTTCCCATTCAACATATTATGTATACATGCTACACACATGTAGACATTTCAACATCGTATTCTTCGTTTTCATAGCAACAATAACAACGACCGCAATTAAAGCTAGTATTATAAATACGGCTTATTCATAATTACAGGGACTTATGCACAATATGCACTAATGCATTGCATTGCACTCACGTAGTGTAATACGTACTAATTTAAGATTTTAGGATTATAGCACAAAAGTAAATAAACCCAACAAAAAAATGATAGTCATTTCTTATTATCTCTTTAAGCCTGTGTCCTTCATGCTGGTTGCTCAAGAGGAGGAGATAGGTTCGTCTCCTAAAAGTATCCAAATTGTATGCATATTTTTCCTAAGTCTGCTCCGTATATTGTACAAGATACTACCTTTACAATTTTTTGTTTACTTTTGTTTAGCCCTAACCTTAATTTAAAAAAACTAAATCTAAATTAAATGTTTATAAAATAGGCATCGACGTGCCGTGTACTTTTGCCTTCATTTTTGGTAGCTTCACATGTTAAAGAAATAAAATTAATGTAATCATTATAAACACATTTTTTTGCCATTAATGTCTTTTTATCAGCATCATCATTACAAATTACAAAATTGAGCTGAATCAGTATTGATGTACATGTTCAATTGATAAAGTTGATGTAAAGGAAACATTGTAGAAAATCACATTAAAAAGCAAGCGTTTTTTGCCCTAGGGATACAGAAGTATCACGAATAAAACTAATCAATGTTATATCTTCATTCGTCACCGTAGTAATTATAATTGCAGCAATTAAAACTACTAAATCAATGCAATTCGATTATAATTTAGCGATTCAGCTACAACATAACTAATGAACATTCCCTTCGGGTAAACTTGAACAAAAATTAAAATGCTGACTGTTGACTTGCTGTGAAAATAAAGTGAAGTTTAATTACTTATTACTTTACAAAGTCTTTTCTTATCTAGTTCTAATATCAAGTCAAGTCGAAGCTCAATGGAAGGCGATGTAACTGACTGATAATATCAAGAGAGAAAAAAATGGTACATTCTGTAACATAATAGAAATATGTACCTGTGCACTTGAATTGCATATTATAACATCCATTGCATCGCGCAGTAAAGTGTAAAGTTGCAAGGTCATTACTACTACTACTTGAGTACATGGCATAATGAACAATCGGAAATAAGTACATAATTCAACCAAGGCATTCTTCTTTCTTCGCTTTGTTGCTATTTTTTTTATTTTTTTATATAGGCAAAAACAGTCATGCGTTTCTCTAGACGATTTAATAATAGACTTTGAGTCTTTTTTTCTGTGGAAAAATGATTGTCTTGAAGAAGATGGCAATAATGCAAAGCAAAGGCACGTAGGATGTCCTGTTACCACTATAATAATTATACACTAGACCAGAGAGAGAAAAATGGAGGACAAGAAGAGAAAATTGTATAAAAAATATTTCTATACATGGTACTCATTTTGTAACAAAAAAAATTGTAAAAAAACAACGATGACTCCACAAAGTTGAAACATTTGAAGCAGCAACAGTGGAGCAGGGGGCGAGTAACTGTGACCCAACTATAAGGTGAAGAAAGGAGTGAGGACGACCCTCGAGTTCAAGTGAGATATATCGTGGTAATTGTAATGTAACATAATTATTGGTACTGTAAAAATAGTTTATAGCAAATTGTGTATAGGTATATTTATGAATCGCACACGAGACACGAGCATTACTAGTTTGTTCACGCAAAAAAATAATATTTTTACCGGGTAAAATACATGTATAATGAAAACTTGTATGGTTGTTTAGTAATGGCTTGAAATGAATAAAAATGAGGCGGAAGGGAATTAACTGGATTTTCTTGGGAAAAAAATTGGCAGAGAAGTAGAGGAAAAGGTGAGAAATGTGCAATGCTAATTTCAAGAACGATGAGTCAAGGAATTCATGAAATGTCGGGCTATTATGTAAGCTTAGTTTATTATGAATTCGAGGTATTTGCATGTCCAGCTGAGCCACAACTGTATAATTTGGTATGATAATATTATTAAAAACAACGGGCACGCCTGTTAACCTGCAAATATCACCAAGTGGTAACCTTGACCGTTCACAATAAATGGCGAGAGAGACCCAGTCTGAAACTGATTGCGAACTGCAACTCTTTCGACCAGAAGGGGAAGAACAATTGAAACCTAATTAATTATTATATGAGCCTTAGCCTCTCTTCGTGTTGTTGATATTAATGGGCCACTAAATTATGAAAAGGAAGCCCACGAAGCTTTGTTTCGAAAATTTTTCAAAAGAACAATGCAAAAAGCCGGCTGCATGCTTGCCAATGCATGGGCTATATGCCAAAATTGGAGCGGTGGTGTAGCTCGTTAATATTTTCTATTGTTTTAACTGAAATGAAATTGTTGGCGGAAAGTTGGATAAGATGTTAAGACGATGTTTTTTGGTTGGTGGTAAAGGTATCCTACCACCACTTCACTAATAATGCATTGGAAGAAGGCACACTGCTGTGTTTTGTCATTGATGGAGTCCATTTTCATCTTTAAAAAATTGATGGACACACGAAGAGAAATATGTGTATAAAGCAAATAAATTTGTTTATTTATTTTTTGTAGCTCTTCAAGATTTAAATAGGTAGACAGTTTGAGTGACGTGAAGGGAGCCTGAGATGCAATGCAATCATAAATATTATGAATATGTCTATTTATATTAATGTAGGACACAACAGAACAGTGGTAGCAAAAATATGCTGGCTGTAAACAGTGTACTGTATTTCAAGTATTTAACTTCTATGTTCTATACAAATAAGAGAAACTTAGGCCAAGGTAGTAAAATTCCAACTCGAAAAAAAGAACAAGGAGCAGAAAAATATATAACGGTAACGGTGCGTGGCTGGTGGTGTGTTCTGTTCTGTGATGATGATGATTGTGATGGAAGCTCTAGAAAAAGCTAATTACCTTTTGTTCGACTTGACGTTTGAAGAAAATATGCTATGAAGTATCTCTTGATGTTTGAGTAGTAACAAGAGCAACATAACACTGCAATTGTTGGTATAAGTCAAACAAGTAACATAATTTTACTACTGACTTGACGAGCAGAGTGTTTTTCATGAACACTGAAAAACTTTTTTAATTTGGCAATGCGCCTGGACTTTAAATTATGGTTGAAATATCTTTTTATTATAATTCGTGAAGAAGCAAAATTACAATAAAAAATGGAATTGTTTAATTTTTAAAATTTAATTTTAAACAATTATTTCGGATTTAGTTCACTCTCATGCTTAGACAGATCGGATCCGCCAAAAAATGTTGCCTGTGTAATTTAGCGAATATGTGTTGAATTTAAATTTTAAACAAAGAATTTAAATATAAGAGAGCAGTAATTGAAATCAAGGGAAGACACAAAGTTAAAAGGCTGATAAATGAAGTTGGCATATGATACAGGATTAATTATAATAAGCCCAAAACACACTGCTTTCCTTCCAAAAAGCAACATTTACACTTAAAAACTTCACATCTTCGGTTTAAAGACCTAGGCCTTACATCATAATTAATTTAATAAGTAGCTAGATAGGTCATATTATATTGTCTAGTGTAAATAATTGCTAAAATTATAGAGTTAATGAACTAGTGAACATTTTCAGTTGTAAAGTACAAACGAGAACAATTGTGTCAAAAATAAACAAAATTGGTTGTAAAAAAAACTTTACACAGAAAAAAAAACTAGATGAAAGAAGTCAGGCACTAGATTTTTTTCCTTGTCTGAAAATAGTTAAAATACCTAAAAGTACTTTGTTCACATTTTTGTTGTCCTGTGTTCTTGTGCTGCTTACAGCTTATAGCACATAAGTGCCGATATAAATTCAACTTCAATCAAGTGATCGAGGTAAAGGGCAAAGTTGCGTAAATTCCACTTCATTTCACTGTGTGCAGCTCATCCATTATCATTTTAAAAGTAAACTGTTTAAGGTCACTACTCACTCTAGTATACTCAACAGTTAACATTTTCGTTTAATTTTTTTTGTTCATCGTTTTACATCATGTATCCTTTACGTGTCCTTTCAATAGCTTCGTAAGAACATTCCGTTCTCTTTTGTCATCATTCTTCATCAATTTTTCATGAGAACGTCGAATCTAAAAACAGATATATAAGGGTGCATAGTGCATAGTCACAGAATACATCTAAAATAAACGTGGAAAATTCTATATCACCTCATCATACTAATCTATGCAAGCCAAATTGACATCCCCACACATGAATGCTCCCATATGATGTTCTTTTAAAATAAAATTGTTGTATCACTCAGCCCGACCAGATTAGAAATGTCAAGTTTATAATTCAAATAATTCTTTGATTATTTGCATACATCTTTTCTTTAAGTAAACATTATTATTTTTATCCACTTCTCATTCCTGCGACATTGTTGTCAGTTGAAGAGCATTGCTTTGTCAAAACTGTCAACAATACCAACTCAAGACTCGCAAAAAGCAAACTTCAAAGCAAGCAAGAAGTCTGCTTGGCAGGGTTTTCAGCGTAATTTGTCATGTGCGCGAATGCTATCATATCACATATTAGCTTATAATTTGGGCAAAGGTAAAGGTAAAGGTTACTAAGTTCATTTTATCAAAAACATAAATTCGCAATTTGCATCACATTTTATTTCTAGGCTCACCCATTCAGCAAAGTAATTGAACAAGCAGGAGGATAGCACGGAACAAGAACAATTGTTTAACTGACAATATTGTTCTGTATAAAAGTAACTTGTTCACTGCTTGTCGGAGCCACTCCTAGATCGACTATTTGTCAATGAACTGGAAAAAATGGCAAGTTATGTGATATGCCTGCATAACTGATATGGATTGAACACAATCATATTTGAAGTAACTCCCATTAACTATCAAAAATGACCATTTTCATCATCAAAATTATTGATACCGTCAAGTCAAGAAATGAACGATGATTACCCATAAGAGCATCAATTGGATTACAGTTTTGAACATTTGAACTCAGAGATTTTTTTATTTGAATTTTTACCGTTTAAGTACATTATTATCATAATCCCTTAAACTTGCTGTTATGTTATGTCGTTGAATCCCAATCCGCTATACCCTCTCATCATTATCATTATCATCAATGTTTTCGCTTCAAAAAATCATAAAACTTGTTCGGCACGCACGCAAGCAAAAACCCAAGCGAAATGGAAATGACATTTTTCCTCTCCGTTCCTCTTTGAAAACTCCAACTACCAATTTGACATAATCGGCATCTTGTCATGTGATGATCATCCGTGGCGTCCACAAACAACTACAACCCAAGAACCACACGAACACCTTTACCTTTAAAGCATATACACAAAACAAGCTAGCTTGTGGTTTTTTGGCGTCTTCGTTCTCTGTAAGACTTGATTTGACTAAAGGTATGCCATGCCTATTAAAGCCGAGAAACAGGTAATAAACATTTTCGGTAGGCTGGATTCTTCGAGGAAGCAATAAAGCGGAAACAAAATAATGGTTTACCCTTTTGAATTTTTTGAAGTTGGGATACAGGGTTTTATGTGCGTTATGGCTCATTATGATTTTCGTTTTTACGAGTTAACATGACAGTACAAGATGGTATTTACTCTGTTGTAAAAAACTGCTAATTCTACGTTTTGAATCTTTTTTCAGGTAGAAAGATAAAATCCTTCTTAAAAAATATTTTTGTCAACGCAACAACGGTCATTAGCTTATTTCATCATCCGCAATCCGCATTTTTCTGGCAAGTCAGAAGCAAGTACTGCTTTTTCAAAATAATATGCAACTACACAACTACCGTGCAGTGTTAATGAGTTGTTAGTACTACACCTTACACAGTGCAATCACTTGTCTCGTATTGTGTATATTTTTATTTTCCATTGTTCATGTATAAATCATAAAAAAGAGATTTATAGTTCATGCTAATTCATTATCCTCCTAATTCGCTTCAGAATCAAATTTTTTATGAGGTCATTGCCTAACAGTTTCTTTTTAAAAGTCAAAAATCAGATCAGATCAGATAATCGATCATTGATCATTTTGAGAATGTTTAATGACTGTGATCAGAATCAGATACATTATCTCTCAAAATAAGCTATCCCTTAATTTCTTAGTCCTTCGAGTCATACATGATCACTGATAATCAATCGCAAAATTATGATTGAGCCTTCTTAAATGCTTTGTCTGCAAGCTATATTTTTTGTCGATGAGATGTAAAAAAATTGATAATAATATACACTTTGCTCTCAATCACCATTTAAATATTACAACTACAAATGTCATGTTTTCTTGAAAAATAGTTGCATAATAGTACAAGGGACAAAAAAAATGTAGACTTTGAATTGAACATCTTCATCCATTTTTGTTGGCACTTCATGCAGTCCTATCAAACTTTTGAATGAAAGGGTCCCTTTTGCTCTGTTGTATCTTTTCTCATTCACTCTCACTCCCACAGTATCTCTTTTTAAATTTCACAGCCTTTTTACGATTACAATTACACATCTCGTATAAATTAATTTGCCATGTGGACGTTTATAGCAGTTATCTCAGTGAGCATAAAAGGTGAAATGCATTTTTGCCCTGTCACATTTTTGCGAAGGAACATCACATGTATGCATGCATGTAAGTCAAATATCAAATGACGAACAACACTGATGCAATCATCCTGATTGTAGTTAGGTGATCATATCATTGCCATCCTCCTGATTTGGCTGCATAAAATTGTAATAATAGTAAATATAGTAATATGTAGAGGTAAATACTTAAATGCAGGTTGTTTAATGTCAGATGGGTCGTGATGTTAGTTAGGATCTTTTTGGATGTGCGAACTTATTTGGTTTAGTAGCCAGTACAAAATAAAAGTTCAAAGTGTGGTACTCTTTAGCTTTGCAGTTTTTATAGAAATTTCATTGTGACTTTGCCACATGGTGATGTCGCAATTCGTTATTGCCTTCGTGTGCGAGCAAAAAGTTACCTGGTTGATGGTTGACTATTGACTATCATATCATGACAATAAATATTATACGTGCTAAAGTACACGGTGCATAATTGAATAAGCGAAATTGCAAAGCGAAATAAGTTATAGTACAAAGTTGATCCGAATGCAATTCAAGATGCAAAAAACGGTGCAACATATTCCTTAATAGCTTGTAATGAGAATGTGACTGATGAAGTTGATTTGATTTTTTGTTGTCGTCTTGTCTCCTATTGCACAATAGCCTTGGCAAAGAAAACCAAATCAACCAAGAGCATAATTTTACAGTTTTTAATGCCTAGTAGTTGTGGATAAAAAATGTGAAGTAGAAAATAGCGTTTTGGAATGGCGTGGATAGCCTTTATGTGATACCAATAGAAAATACATTAATATTTAATAGAAAATTTCTTCTCGCATGTCATGTTAATTCAGGATGCATTTCATGAAAATACGGAAGTAAAATCCCGGTAAAAAAGGAATGGCAGTAATTTATAAAATGTGCAATAGCAGTAGTCGTAACGTTTTAAGCAGCGGTGCGAAAGAATTAAGGATAATTACTTTCTGAAGAAGTGGAGAGTCGAGATTTACTTAGCAGATTAGGCTATATTGCATTTTCTTTGTGAATTCATTTTAACAGCGGTTTGCATGGTTTGCATAACATGCGATGCCGCATTCTTTTGATGTATTTGGTAGAATTACTAGCTGTCTTGAGAATGGATCGATCCACATAAAAACCAAAGGAGCCATTTAATTTGACCGTTTTTATTGCCACTGGTCTCCTTGGAATGTCAATGGATTACCATAAATGTTAACAGAATGACGGCAGTGGTTTTGTGAAATGTTGATAGTTATAAATGTGCGAAGCAATTTATAGCACGGTTCAATGAAAAAATATGTGGTCTTCTGGAAGAATGAATGTGATTTGATTGCATTTGTAATAGAAACATAATATAGGTACTCAAAAGCTTTAATCAGTTTGTTTTTACATCTTAACGGAAACTGTCAGGTGTGTGATGGGATTTTACAGATGTAAAAACGAGTCCGATTGAGAGTTGAGTCTACACAAGACAAGATTACGATAAAAACGTGAGCTGGAGTGGTGAATGGAATGGTCACGCATATTTTGCACCTGTGCAATGTGTGATCACTATCGTAATCTGAGATTACTGTACCATAACGAACATGTACAAGGACCAATAAGGAAAGGAATGTGTTACGGGAAAAATAACAGAAAAATAAACATAAAAAAATAGATTTGGGCGATGGTAGAACAATGTCGTAAAAGCAAGCTTTTCAGCGGCAACTTTTTCAAGAACATGAGATTCGTTTCAAGATCAATTTGGTATATTGACATTTTATTGACGATTCGGACCGTACCCTTTTCAAAACTAATTAGGAATTTGAAACTTTTAAACAAATGTTTTTCACTTTGACAGAAACCCGTTACAACTTGTATGTGTATCGACCTATTTTTTTTTAAATTCTAGCGATAGCGTCTTCAGTCGGCTTTATTAAAAACATTATTTTTTTCAAGATACTACGTAATTCTTCTCGCACAACCCACCTCTGAAGAAAAAAGTTGCTATTGTCGTGTTTCCCACTTATTCAATCCGTTTTGTCATCTCGTGCCAGCCTGTAATTACAATTGCGCAAAAGGACATTCTAAGTTTACTTAGTTTTTTGATAAACCAGTCTTTGGGTTTGTCTTTCTCCTCCCCCAGATTGCCCGAGTCTTGCAAGTAGCGAACGTGCGCGCATTGTACATATTATCATTAATATACTTGCAAGATATTTAGTGTTAAGTTTGCTGACATTTTTACGACTTTGCTGCAAGCTGTATGCTACGAATGCCATGGTTACGAAATCATCTATTTAATCAGCCATGCAGTTGCTGTTAACTACATCGAATCATTCACAACATACCAACAGCCAGTTCACAGGGCTGTACATTTTAAACACATACCTTGCTCCTCACACACCTGCTGTCTCTATACAATCATCATTAAAACTCCATTTCATTAAAAGTTTCCAATAAAATATAATCAAATAAGCAAACATCAAACAACGAGAAAAAAATATTTTATCGTCATCTTCCACCCTTTAGTGTACACTCGAAGCATGTTTGATTGATGATTCAATAGTGATGACAAGTGCATGCGTGTGCTTGAAAATCTCAGATGCCAGACACTAATACAATTACAAAAATACAAACTCTCCTTTATAGTGTCAACAGTAGTCTCATTTATTTACGTAATAATAAAAAGAAATAAGCCGACCTACTATGATGGTGATGATAATGATGAGTGTCTACGTTATTTTGACGATGGATGACACAAACTCTCTGTGTGTATTATTAAAACCAAATGAAATTCTTTAGCTTTTGATGAAAGAGAAGAGCGAAAGAACGTAATCAACGCGCTGTCGATAATAACAACGTATGTGTTGTTCGTTGGACAACAAGAGTAACGACAGTTGATTAAGCAATCGCCTCAAAGAAATAGCCGTGGTTTGTTCACACACACATTGTGCATCGTACGTTTTTTTTAAAGAACTGAATGACCAAACACTACCACCACCGACCGGTGGGACAAAATTAGCAACAATTCGCAGGTCGCTACTTGTTGCTTGTTTGAATTCATTACAGCAGCGCCATGTCATGAGAAGAATTATCAGTACCTAAGCAGCGCTACAATTCTCCTCCCAAATTAACAACAACTAAAAGATCGATCAAAAATACATGTGTATGTGTAGGGATTATGTTGTTTATTGCGTTACCTTATTTTTTCGATAATTTAATATCTCCGATTGCAAATACAAGATAGGTAGTTTAATAGTAGAACGTGTTTAGATGAGTGACAAAGACACATCTCATATCACAAACAAGAGACACCAAATCAAATCACATTTATTTTATCTTCATCACAAAACACTAAAATGTCATTATATTATAGTCATCATTATTTCAAATTTCTGCTGACAACCGTCATCATTCTATTAGGTATACTTTTCTCGTTGGGTAGTCTCACTCAACAGATTTTAAAGTAGGAGTCGTCTCACCAATAAACTTTTTTTTTATGATTTGTATCCTCTCTCTAAATTACTTCTGTTACAATTGTTCCCGTTGTTCCTTTTTTAATGCACTGTTTCTGCTACTGATCAGTAGTTAAACGGACGAAATGTTCAGTTTCGTCATATATCACCCTATAATCATCATATCATCATCACTACCACCACCATCACATCAACATTACACAAATTTTGCAACTCTGCAATTCACATAAAAAACGAAATGAAACGTAACTGTATATTGTTATCAATGTGGTAGGGCTTCTATATTATCATCTCGGAAGAAATTGGCATCCCTAATTCCGTTGTTTTTGTTTTCTTTATCTTATTGACATGTTACATCATATTATCATCAAATATTTTACAAATTACTCTACATTGCTTTTGGTTTCTTTCTTGATTATGATGATGACATAATGAAGTCAGTGAGTTTATATAGGCGAATGGATGGATATTGATGAGAAAATTATCATACTTGAAACTGTTCCTTGTTTGCTGATCATCAATAATTTTCAAATTGATTGATTCAGTGCAGCAACAGTACTGAGAAAAGACTGGTTTTTTGGCTTGTGCGATTATTTCTGCTATATAATAATTTACAGCAAAATTACTTTATTATCAAAAATCCTCATCATGTTTTGCTTGAAAAGAATTTTTGCAAGATGCAAAATCCATATTTTTTTGCTGATGAAGACGAAAAAAATTCCATAAAGGAAGCAGCCCAGCCTAGCCCACTTCACTTTTGTTCTTGAGAGATTTTTCAAAAAGCTGTGTAGCCGTCCGTCACCAGCGACCATCAAGCCACACGATACGCTTTTCTGCGGAGGAATCCAAATCAAATCCAAACTGATGATGACGATGATCGTTAGTTGGCTTATAATGAAAGGATATGAAACATGATTTCTTAATACAGTTAAATCAGAATTTAGCCTGAAGGTATACAATCACTAATCACACTACTTATACCAACATACCACAACAAAACTGCTCTGATTTTTTTGTATTCTTCGGCAGCAGACAGTGATTCTTCTTGAGAGAAAAAAATGGATAAAAATGGGTTGGGATTATTGTAAGAACAGCAATAAGTGCAACTATCACTATTACATTTGTATGGAAATCACAAGGAATACAATTTTGTCGTCCGTCATGAAAAAAATTGCGAAACGTCAGTCAATACAATTCTTAAGTAATAATAATAGTTACGGATGAATATAAATTGGATATATGTATTATTTATTTCATTGAGTTTATATGCTGTTCTTGTGATTGCAAGGTCTCAAAAAAGACACAGTCTACTTTGCACTTTACAAAAGGTGTTGGCTCACTTTTTTTCTAGATTTGAACGTGACACCAAACAAAGAAATGCAATGCAGCAGAATGCACACTGCAACTTTTTAACACAAACACAACTTGTTGTTTAGTGCACAAAAATTTGGACTAATCCACCCACGCATTCTAATAAACTATGAAGTCGCGAGAGTCATAGACCGACCTTCGTTCCTGTTTCTACGAGCGTTGCATCAACAAACCCGAATTTATAATTTTTTGGCTGATTTATTATTCAAGTGACTAAGAGTCAGTACTGATTGCCCCCGGCATTTTCTCTAAAGCACCAAATGATCTATTTTTATCACTAAACTTTTCATGTAAATTAATTCTTTAGACAAAATGCACATTTACAGAAATTCACACTGGCTCTTTTTACATGCAGCAGCAAAACGGACACAAAATCTATCTAGTTGATAACGCCATCAGAGCCATTCTCACACTGAATAACTGAAAAACCCTGAAAGGAAGGCGTTCACTACTTCTTCACTCCACTCACCGTTCTTGTTAATGTTTATATGGCGTTTGCTGATGCTGATCTGATGAAATGGAAAACAGACATATAAACTACTTGACTCCGTACAACAATCTAATCTTACATGTAAACGTAGCAATATTGTTGCATGTACGGTGGTCTGTAGCATAAAAATTGTTTTTTTTTCTTCTGGTGGCATACCTGAGTAATAACGTAAGTACAAAATATCTTTGTTCTTCAGAAGAAAAAATGAATTATTTTTTATTACAAACTTTATGTATTTATGTCTACCTATATATTTAAGTGTGTATAATATGTGCTGACTACGTAACAACAATGAAGAAGCAAAGAGCACTGTTTTTTTAGGATATATAGAGAATTACAGAGCTACAAACAACACACATGTTACAAATAAGCATCATTGTTACGACTACGAACACGGCACGATGCCGCAAAAAACTGTTGAACAGGTAAAGTGAATGTACTTATTTCAAAAGACTTTTTATTCTCAAGACTTCTTTTTACAGTATATTTGCAACAATCCACACGGTATAAAACAGACAACAGACAAATAAGTAATAATGCTGAATGAACAATCCAAAAATGTAACAGGGAATGATGGGAATTTGTGTTGGAGGTGTGCACCCCATCACATCAACAGTACTATCGAAAGAGGTTTCAGAATCATGAAAAAAATGAAGAAGAATCAGGTAAGGCAATAAATGAAATAAACAACGCGTAACGCAATATTACGGTTATATTGTACATATGTAAGTGTGCGTGATTTTTTTTAAATGGGTAGAAATAAAAATAAAAACTATTTGTTAAAAGTATTTGTATACATTTAAAAAATAAATGAATTGTTTTGCTTGAGAACTTTGTGAAAAAAAAAACTGGGAAAGAATGAGAAGTATTATGCGGTTTATAAATTCATTTTGATCGGTACATGCAAAAATTAATGTTTTTATATAAACATCGATAAGTATGCAAATTTAATATCGAATCCCTCAAATTTTTACTTTATCATTATTTGAATATAAATATTTTATTCGTCATTAGTTGATCTACTTTTATCGATGTTGTTGACAAAAGTGTTAAAAACGTATGAGCGTTTTAGTATTTGGCCGGCTGTAAATTTTGATTTTTTAAAATCAGGAAGCAAGAAATCTTTTAAAACGATGATTGTGATGATAATAATGGCTTCTATTATTAATGAGGTGATAAAACGAATCTTAACATCTTGAATGTCTTTCTGCATAAAGGTATATTACTTAACATTCCTTTTCACCTTTTTTGTGCATTGTTTCTTCATCTTCGTCTGCGTTTTTATTATTTATGAAAAAAACTATAAGGAACTCTAAGTTTAAAAAAAATACTGCTGCATGCGGCTGCTGCTGGCTGTTCGTTCTTTTTTTTTTTTTGAGTGAAGCATTAGGATTTAAATTGAATTCAAAAATTCAAATCCACGTTTCAGTTTAAAAAGGAAAGAGAATAAAAAACAAAAAGGGTTGTGAGTACGGAGGAGACGGCAATGAATAAGGAGGAAATGCATTATGTTGCCTCCTGGCGTTGCATCCAAAATGAATCATTGAATAACGCACACCACTCAAAAAACCAGACTAAGATACACTTTCGATTGTCAATTCATTCAGTTTTATAAACCAATTTTTGTTGTTGTTTTTGAATTGGGTGGATGTTTTTTTTTCGTGTAAGATTGAATTAAAATTGAAAGCATTATCATTATTTTAGACGATCATAAAGAACATAAAGCATTACAGCATTTTACCTTGTTTTCCTTCTTATTGATTTGTAAGGAAATAACGAACGCTTTCATATTTTTTTTATTCTGTAATTTCTCGTGTAATGCCTAATGCAGCGTAATATGTTGTTACATAAAAAAATCTGAGCTGAGTTAAACAACACAACTGTTTTATTGTATTTGGTGGTGGGAGTTAAAGGAAGGATTCAGTTGAGTTCAAAGAGAAATGTACAAGACATGCACATGAAGTTAGACTGCAGGGCATGTTCCTGCATTTATTTTATTGCATGTAAAACCAGAGTGTATTTGATATAACTATTTTGATAATGATAATAAATAAGCAATTCGGTTTGGTAGTGTGGGAGGGTGGTGGTGGTAGTAGAGTGGTAACGCGGAGCAGAAAAGGGATAGAGAGATTTTTTTTGAAAAATAACTATTTTCTTTTTCTTTTATATTTCATGATTTGGATTTCGAATATTCGAAAGTGAGAATGATGCAATAATAATAGGTAATATACATTTTAACAAGATACTAGGAGGAGAATGCGAAGAAGTGTGTATGTGTCTGTGTAAAGATGAAGAATGAAACAATGTAACATTGTTGTATAACCGAATCTATTGTTTCTTCATTAACTTGTCAATATGTAACTAAACTTGTTGTTTTTGGAATTGAGAAAGAGTTTAACAGAGATCACGACATTTATGTGGAAGGTATTTATTTTCTTAGAATATCGAATTCTTTGGGATGTACACTGTTTATGATGGGTGTATGGTTTTTTATCTCACATATCTACAAAAGGGAGAAATGCATTCTTACTTACCTAATGCATGCTGATTATGCCCAAAAATTATGACCAATGATAGGTGAAGAATGCAGAAAAAACTATTGATGTTTTTGCGAATTTAGATGTCGTCAAGCATGAATTAATTTTCAATGAACGTGTTATATATCTGTGCTAGATAGAGAAAAATGTGACATGAGTGAACTAATATGATAAATAATATAATATTTAGCGGCACCGACCAAAATAAATTAACTCAATTTTATAAGTCTCGCTCAGTTAGGTGAGTGGCTGCATTAAGAAGTGTCTACTAATTCATAAAGGAGCATTTTTAAGGAGCGAATTGAGAGCTTAAGCTTCCCAACAGGAAGCATTAGCTAACAAATATTCACTCTTGGTTATATATTATATCTGCTTCTTTAAAGCCAAGAACATTCCTCATCAAATAGTCTCGAAAAAGACTTAATTTTTTATTATAACATCACAATAACTTACATAGTTGGGTAGTTAGCTATTCCGTTCCGACCTCATCCAGTTAAATATTTAACATGCCTCCTGACAACAGTATGACAGCAGAAAGTTGGCCAAACCCTTATATAAGTCATAGTCTTGTCATTTTGCAGTAAAAATCCAGTCTGATTGTAGTATTTCCTCGAATAAGAAGTAATGCTTTTTACAACAGATTTGCTTTCAGAAATAGACAAAAGCATTGCTTCTGTTGAAAAATGGAATTTTATTTCGTTCAACTGTCCCTTGAACTTTATTCGGGTTAAGCAGAAAAATGAGCATGGAAACGAGGTTTTTAAGGTCATTTCTAACCAAAGTTTTTGCAAACAACAGTGGAAAAATCATTTTGGTTTACTCTTTTCCACAATTTTGTTCATTCTATATCGATATCACTATGAAAGCAAGTCAATGCTTAATCAAACAATGGAAATATACAAAATTTTCTTGTTCTCTTATTATGCCCTGACATTCTATTTCCTTCACAAGTACAGCCCTGAAATCGCAACATTCTGGAATGATCTTCTAACTTTCGAATCAACATTTCAGTTCAGTAAAAATGGTAAGATTACAAAAGGTTTAAATAGAAAATAAGCAAAGTTTTAAATACTGTGGTATTTTTTTCTGCTTTGATTAGATCGCATCTTTATACAGCAATTCTCAAAAAGCCAGAAAGTTCGTTTGGTCATAAGATTTTTTCGTGTCACCAGCTTATACAAAACGTTGGTATTCAGTGGATCCGCAGCTATTTTACCATCAGCCGTTTGGACCTTCCTGCCAGTGTCTCTTTTAAATTGGCATTACTTGACTAATTTATCATCCCCATTTCATATAGTTGAAATTTCATTTCGTAGATTTCTCGCCTTATTTTATTCATTTAATGTGGTTCGGATATTGAATCACTCTTTGGTAATCACTGTGGCTTTTTGCTTGTTCGTTCCTACATCATGTCTTCTTGCAACTCTTGCTGTATTCAAGATCAAAATGGCACACAAGGCAAAATATCGGGAAATGTCCATTATGTTTCGTCAAATCCAGTTATTATGCAACACGTACAACCACATTCATAAAGCCTATATTGTCACGTTCTATATGCTTCTTGGTCCCATGGTATTTATTGTGTACACTTTTATGATAATAACTAAAGGAGATGAAATTCCTATTTTAGCCTTTCTCATGTTTGTTTGCATTATTCTAATTGGTGTGGCATTGATGATGTATGCATTTGGCTGGGCTGCTGCAATTTACTCGTCCAGTAAAAAATTACCCTGTGGATTGGAGTCAGCATTTAGTTCAAAGCGAGAAATTCGAGTAGCAGAAAAATTTAGACGAAGTATGCCAGCGTTAAAAATTCAATACTTGGATACCAATTTTCTGGAATCAATTTCACCTTTAATGCTTTTGGACATTGCTATGACTCAAACGATCAATTTAGTTTTAGTAGCATGAGCAATAAATAAATTTTTACGATGCACATAATACAAATTGCAAAATGATAACTTATTTTTACTATTAATGAAAATTTGCTTAATTACCTGTATCCTGGGTGGGTAATAAACTGGATCGTAAAGTTCCCTCATTTTGACCTCCAAGTTTAGAGTGATTTTTCCCTTAAATTAACTTTTTGCCACCTCGCCACCACCTAAGGTGGTGTGGGCGAGAAAGAGTTCATTGTACAAAAAAACACTTGATTTCAATTACTTCACTGTCTTTTCAAAGCTTAAAAGCCAAATTGTACTCTTCTCTTTCATTTTTTCCGACCATTCGTTCATTAAGAATTTTGGCACTCTTTGCTTTAGGCTTAACACGATCTTGTTGACTAATTAGCAGTTAGGCGGGTCAGTTGAATACTAAATTTCATAAAATTCTCCTTTGACTGGGTTAACTAATTTTCTTGATTGTTTGTCGGTTTTATTATCCAAATCATTTATATATACTTGCAATGTATATAGCACTGCATATCATCCGTCATTGCCCGTGGCAGTAGTCCAAAAAGGCGCCACCAGACGAAGACTTAATTCACGTCACAAATAAAATGGTTACACTTGGTCAGTTCAGTACATTAAAGCATGGCATCACAGCTATAAAACGCAAATCATGATGATCGTCCACAAAAAATTGCATTTCATTTTAAACTTAAGTGTATAAAATGCAACTGTGGCGATGATGATGATGAGAACGACGTTGAAAATTGCTGATGTGATGGGATGATGATGACCACACAACTCTTTGTTGTGTTCAGTTAAAACAATGAAGCGATCTGCCTTTTAAATCAGCCTATCTTGGTCTTCTTCCTCTAATGATCTTGGTCGGTTGATTAGGCGTCTCCCCCGTTACTTTTCATCATGGTAGGTGGTAAAAAAACACTTTAAAGTAAAAATGCTCCAATTTCTCTTGCAGGGCGATTTTTATCTCTTGTGTGTCATATTTTCGTAGATATGATGTCAGTAGTTAATGAAGAAGACAGTTATTTCGGTGGACCAACCTGAAACAAAAAAGGGTTTATAAAATGGTTAAAAATTGGTACATTTTCTGTAAATTCTAAGAAAAAATTATTGTAAAAAATGAGAGGCTTGCATGCAAAATTTAATATTTAGGTAAATGTGTGAACATAATCATAAATAAGTAACAAGATATTATTTATGATTTTTTTCTTTGAAAGTATAGTGCACTTAAAAGTAAATACAACCATCCCTTCACTCATCATTCATCAAATCAGTAGTAGTGTACAAAGTAGTAATTCAAGAAGAGAGACCACGAAAATGAAAGAAAAAAAGACTTGAATGGATTTTACTTCTTTTTTCGAAACCCTGTTTTTATTCAAATTCAAAGTTATTCACCTACTTTTCTCCCTTATGTGCGTGCATGTTAATGGGATGCAAGCACAAAAAAGAAAATACACACATTGTTGAGCTTTGTTGCATTGTTAAATGATGTGAATGCAAAATGAATGAATGAAAAAAATATAAGTTTTGTTTATTATTGTTCAAAATTATAATCTTGTATGCAAACAGGGTGTTAAGTGTAAAGCACCACATCAGAACAGCTCAGTAAACAGGTCCTCGTCAAAAATCATCATTTTTTTCGTCGTAGTGAGTCACTTAAGGAGGTAAGCACGTTATGTATTTAAATCTGACGGACACAGGGAATGAACAGGTGAAAAAGAAACGGTTTGTTGAAGGTAGCGAAAATATTATACAATCAGTCAGATACCAAGATACTGATTTGTGATCTGCAAATACATTGGATTTTGGTAAAAGTTTATCAAGTTGATTTGGTACTTATTCAAGTTCCTTGGACACTGACTGACAGTCTTTCAGAAAAAAATTAAGCATAAACCACACAAAATCGCAAACATTTATTTAAATCACACTCATACATCAGTACATCTCACAAGGAAAAATTGCCATCAACCAAAGTTATTATTTTAAATATTACATCTCATGAAAACATCTCTCTAATCATGAGTTTGAGCACCTTCTCGTCAATGCCAGAAAGAAATTCATACTAACACCAAAATATCAACAACAAAGCGGTACTTGTTTTATTATTGGTGCAGGTGCTCTGTTGACTGTACTTGTGCAGAAAATTGCCTACAAACTTATAGATTGTCCTAGTCACCAAGAATCACCAATACCACGTTCGCCACCAAAATACCAATGCACACTCTCTTGTTGTCTGATTTCATGTACTACACTTTTTAAAAAATGATTTCATACAAAAATAAATGTACTTCATTTGCAAATAAAGCACATAGACTAAAATACAAGTTTGTTTCAATTTCAAGTTTATTTATTCAATTTTGTATTTTAAGTTTGATCTTGATAAATTGCTAAAATGTAAATTTTCATTTTTAAAAGAAAAGCCCCGTGGGAATATTTCTTAAATTTAGTATTAGTTGCTTGTTGATCTGCTGGTTCCTTTGTCTCTACATTTTTTTCTGTTGAAGTACTTGCATCAAGGTACCTGTTTATATTTTAGACAGTTGTCGCGTCATGATTTGGAATTAAAATGAAAGTTGTTTTGAAATTTTGTAATGGTTGCATTGTTGTAAAACGAACAATAAAATTCATTTCACTTATTTAATGCAGATTTAAAAATTAGCATGAAAATTATGCCGACATTTTTTAAAACTTTGCTTTGCTTTAGGCTAGTCGACAAGTCGAGTATGTAAAGAGGAAAAATGAAATTTTTCTTACGAGAGTTAATGATTTTAAACAATAAAAAAAATCCGGCAATTTTCATTATGTTCCTTGGCATAGTTTGTATTATTCAATAATGATTCTTGGGACTGTCAGAAAAATTGAAGAAAAATAAAATAAGTTTAAGTGCCCCTGCTAAAAAAAATCTAATAAACTTGGCATGTGGTATGGCATTCCATTATCGGTGACCAAAATTTGTTATATTATTTATGTGTAAGGATATTTGACAGTTGATTGACAATATTGTTGTATTACTAATGTCAGTTGTATGAATTCCGATGGTAAGTAAATAAAAAATGATCATTAGTCATTAAAATGTAATCAATATTTTTTTTGCTTGGTTCAATGAAGATTTTTTAGGGATGTTACTCTGTGTGGAAAATAAAGTTCTCATGTCAGCGGTGAAGAAACAAGGACGCACGGTTACACAGCATAAATCATCGAAAAGCTATGAATTTTATTTTATTGACAAGATGAGAATCCCAAAGAATAAATGAGGTAAGATGGCGGTTTACATGGCCCTAATGCTTTGAAGAAGTCGATCAAGGAATGTCGTTTATAATGAGTTGCCAATTTGATGAAATTTTTCGCACCAATCAAGCCCTGGCACCTTTTTCAGCTCATTAATGCTTTTTTTACAAAATAACAAAAGAAATGCGATTAGTATCTGTTGGAATAATGACTAAAACATTTTTGTGAAAAATTTTACGACAAAAAAAGAAGGAAACCATTGAAGCATCTTAGGTTAAATTTAAGGAGTACGCATTTTTACCTCAAAACCACATAAGTTAATCTGGACCCAAATGATCGTAGCAATTAAAATTATTAGCGATGTGGGCGTAACTTTATTGCGCATAAATAATGTAAAATTAAGGACTTCATCAAAAACAAGGAAACGTCTGAAGTGATTATCATTATAGTACGGTACATGCTTCGATTGATATAATGATTTAACTAAATTTAACAGCATTCCAAAGTTGGTTTCATCATTTAAACAAGTACTCATAGAAACGGCGGTTTTTATCGTATTTCGAATTTTCCCACTTTTCCGGCAACAATGTACCCAAAAAATGCCGAAACAATGAAAAAACGTGTATTTTAAAAAGTAAAATTAACTTGTATCCTTGTAGCCGCCGACTGCCAACAGGTATGCAAATAATAAACATTTGACAAAACACGACTATTACTTTTCAAATTTTGTCTGTCATTTTATTATCAATTATTCATTTCTCTTGGCTATTTGTTTTTTTGTTTTATTTGAAGAAAAAATCCGGTATTAGTCAACCAACAATGCAAAAAATTCTACAGACAATAAAAAGTCATGATGGGCTTGGCCCTTTTTCCGTTTTACACTTAACACCGCGTGTCTCGTAGCAACAAGTTCATGACTTGTCTGTTCAAGAAACATCAAACATGCCTGTTTCTCTGATTCAAGTCATTAAAAGACACATCCACTTTTTTGTTGCTGCTGCAGTGCACTGCATATTACTATTTAGTTGCATATTTTCCCCCGAGAATAATAAAAATGTTTTTTTGGCTCTTGTTGAGTCAGAGAATGACGGTGGACATGCATGTTTTTCGTCTTGTAATGGTAATTGATAATAATAGGTATACTGATTACTATTATATTTTTTGTCGTTTCCTTTTTATTGTTATTACCTGAAATTCTCTAGAAGACTTACAAAAAATAAACAAATACAAGACAAGTTAAGCACGAAGAAAAGTTAAAATGATGTTGACTGTGTGTGGATATAGTATTTTGATTAGATACACACAAGCCACCAATAACCAAGTAACAAGTTTTGATGGATCACGACCAAAACTCAAAACGTCATCAAGTAGAGAAAAAATACTCATCAAATCATGTCAGTCATGTCACCTCTCTTTCAATTGCCAGAATTTCTTTTTGGGAATTTCAGGCGGGTTTCTCTTCAAGATAAATTGACAAACATGCGTATTTAAACTTTATTGCAATTCACAAGGTAGCATTCTTCCTGTGCCAGTCGGTGTAACCAACAATACAAGGCGTGCCCCTTGTATCGGTTTTCACTTCTTCAAGTGATAGTGCGATATTGCAATTTTTAAAGAAAAATTTAGAAATTATACCCATGTACATAAAAACACATATCTTTCAATCTGTAATTATCACCTATATATTTGATTTCCCGAAACAATATAAAAAGAGAAGCTTCCTCAATAATTTTCAAGTGGCCATTGAAAACCTTACCGGTTCCTTAAATGTATTTGTAATAAAATAATTATATGGACACATGCGATAACATATATTTAAAGCTATTATTATGCAGATACCTACATCAATTGTTATAAAGTAAGAGCTCATATCATATAATATTATTTTCTCTCTTTAAAATCCCTGATATTTATTTATTTTCGATTTACAAAAAAGCAATTAACCATTACCGATCATTAAGTTGTGTGATGAGATGATTATCATACCAAATATGATCATTGATTGCCTCAAAGCGTGGTTTTGAAAACTGATAATGGTAGTAATAAAATGAGGCAGGAATGATTACGCACGAAAGATGCCATATCAGTCCATTTGAAAACAATGGTTTGATACTATCACACAGAACTATTATTGATCAGACATGATTCAGCAGACTGAATGGTTCCATTCCATCATCATCATCTTTAAGAAATATAATACGCTGTGTGATACAAATGGAGAAAGGAGGACAATCAAATAATAAATACACGCAAAATGTTTTAACGTTCAGCCCCTAAAATAAATAAATGGATTATACAGCTTTGCCTTTGACAATGAAACCGAATTTATTCATTTGAATCTAAGGTTTGTTCATAAAACATGGAAATCTCTTTTATTTTGAAAGTGTTGCTTACAAAACTTAAAAGCATATTCATAAATCATATCAGCAATCAAGAAGAAGTACCGTTTTACATGAACAACCCCATCTGTTCTTTTAGATTCGATGCATGCTTCAGAAATGTCAAAAGTAAAGAGAAAAAGCTTTCTCTTTCCTTTCGTATATTTTACAACACAAAAACTATTGCCATGTCACTCCAACATTTTTATTTTCGTTGAGGGTGGCGTGTGGTGAGGCGGTGGAAACAAAAATTTTCGATGAAGATAAAAAATAGAACAAAACAAAAAATCCACAATTCATTTCATGCTCCTGTTGTTGCGCGCTATTATAGCGCGACGTGGTGATGATGCTGTGGTAGTGTGACGTGTGGCGTTTGATGAAGATTATAAAAAAAGAATATCAAATAGGTACGTATATGTTTTTTTTGTTGAAGGTGTCATTGAAAATCTTTGGTAAATAATGCATACATTCTTCAACCGTGTAACGTACCACCAACATCGTCTTTTCACTTAATTTGAAAGGGAACGCGCCTTTGTAAACGTTATTGAAAAATTAAAATTTGAAATTGATAATACGAAATGGTGCGGTTTTTTCTTTTTAAAATGTTTAACGGTGTGCCTGCCGGGGTTGAATTAAGATGATGATAATGGTAGTAATAATAAAGACGACGACGGTATGGCAGCGGCTTTTGTTGTGATTTGAATACAAATTTTGAAAAAAAACTTTAAACTTGGCTTGGTCTGGTGGTGGTGGTGAAAATTTCCCTTTTTTCTACCAGACAAGATGAATGATAACTTGAGGGTGAAATATTATTATGCGGGGAGAACACAATAAGTTACAATGCAATTGGCTAAGGGAAAACAGAAATACGGACGGACATCAGGCCCATCTTTCTGAGATCAGCTTACGCTGCCTGTTGAATTGAGTATATCTTATAACCTTAGCAATTTTGATTTAGTTGGACTTTTTGATATAAAATATTCCAACTTCATCTTCGAAGATTGAGAAGTGTGATTTTCTTATGCTTCAACACTTTATACGATGTCTTCTTGTCTAGTCTACTTTAGGAACTTTTACATCTATCTGACAGTGTGACAGGTCTATATACAACACAATGATGCTGCCACACTGCAAAAAATAGAATGGAAGGGAAAAAGGAAACTGCAGTGCAATAATGGTGCATTGTTAATGTAGTACAAAATGCAGGTGCAGCAGCAAAAGTCAAGATGACGGATTGATTGATGACAGCAAATGAAAAGATGAGCAAGCAAGGGAACGGTTGCATAGGATCATCATCATCATTACCATATTAATAAATGGTAGTACAGAATAATCATCATTAAAAGGCCAAATATGGCTGTTAAAGTTAACGGTGAAAATTGAAAATGCTAACATTTGATATTAAAAGAAGATTTGCATTTTTAATGATGAGAGCAAATAGACGTGCCTTTTATCATTCTTAATTTATATTATGCTGTGCTTCCAATTAATTTTGAAATGAAAAATTGAATAGGTAAAAGTGGTCAAGCAAAAATGAAAAGTGAAGGTGCTCAGTTCAACTTCTTCTTTAGTCATTCACATAATTTAATATTCTAATTTTTGCTAACTTATTTTTTGTTCAAAATCATCACTATCATACCGTCATCGTGTTAGCGACCAATTATTTTTACTTTTATTTCAAAAGTTGAATACATTTTTATTAACTGTCATAATCCATCAAAAAAATTAAATTTATTGTAGAAGATTAGTAAAAGTAAAGATGACGGTTGAAATCAAGGTCTGGGTCTCATACAACTTGTATATTATTTTCAAGATAGTTTTTTTTTTTTTTTTTAAATAAATGGCTGTTTCATAAAAACTTGCTGCCTTACAATCTTCTTCGGCATAGTTTTCATATATATTTTTTTTCTATCAACTGACCACACCTTAAACAAACTTCCGTACCAAATTTATGACTTGTTGTACTACCGCTGCTACTCGTGCATTGCTATACTCTCAAATATTTTCATTCATTCTTCCTTTCGTTCGCTTGCCATTTATCCTTACAAACTTACTGCTTCTTTCACTTGTCAAGCAAGTGAGATGAGATGCGAGTTTTTGTTTGTGATTTGAGTGTTGTATGAAAAGTGAGAACACTGCAGAGAAGGGAGCGCACCCATCTTCTCGTACTATCATGATAACGATAATAACGAAGATTATATTGTTAGCGAAAACCAAACAATGTATTTAGATACTCATTCATTCACAATCACTTGAGATGAGTCGGACTAGGCCAGGACAGAGCCAGACAGTTCAAGAAAAAAAATGTGTGCCAAAAAAGTATCGTCATATTGTACACAAGTTGCAGCACATGCAACAAGATATACTTTTGTTGTTGCTTAGATTTGATGGTGGTGGTTTAATAGAAACAACAATGTTAACGACTAAAATGCCATTGCACTGGCATGGCATCATGGTAACGGGGGTCAATATTACTACGAAGAAGATTACAACCAATTCTCACATTAATTTTTGTAGACACGTACTGCCAAATTGCCACTACACCCGGACTAAAGGTGAATATCACGTCTGTTTTCATTTGCTTGTTTAAAGGAAATCTTGTTCCCTGCAGTGCCACTTATCACCATTCAAAAGTATTAATATTGTTAGCTCATAGGTATCGTTAGAGAAAGAAAGTTGAATTTGAAGAAGGGAAGCCGCTGTCACTGTAAAGTATGTCTAGTGTCAATACAGGCAAATATTTTTTTTAAAGTTTTCTTTGCTGTATGAAACGAAACTATAAGATGATCTAAATTTGTTTAGGTAACATTCGAAAATTTTGAATTACGATGCCGCTTGTATCTTGCATCTAAGCCATCTGTCATTTAATGCAATTTACCAAATAAGCACATTGGCCAAAAATTGGCCCACAGAAGAAAAAAAGTAAAACCGAAACAAGATGAAAATAAAATTATTTTGTTATTATGGTTTGGTCAATGGTCTTGTGCCATGTCAATTGGCAATAATCAGAGTGTTGCGGTCAAAAGGTGAAAATGAAGTGTGATAAAAAAGATTTCACATAGTTTCTATTTTATTTGGTGTGTGTAGTTAACTTAATAATCCTTTGAGGAGTTTAGGTATATGAGCTTTGATGAGGAAACTAATCATGTCAAATGGTAGTGCTAACATGTCAATTGCTTTTCTCTACCCACAAACTCATGTTTTTGTAGTATTTATGACTTTATCCCCTTTAATTCCCTTTGCCCTTTAGTAAAGGCGCAAATGCAAACAAATTGATATTCATTGTTTAACGTTTGGTGCTGTTGTTTTCTTGTAGTTGTTGCTGTGGTGGTGCTAAATAATTATGTCAAGAAGGAAAACATCTCGAGGAGAACGATGAGGTGAATATTGGTGATGTGATGATATTGCAAATGACCAACTGATGAAGATGATATGATACTACGATACCATAAACACTTCAACATCTGAAAACACCAGCATCATTTTGGTGTACACACCACATAATCAATTTGTTGAGACAAGTGAAAGAGTCAAGTCAAAAGCCAAAGCCTAACCCTTTCTTGAAGAAAAAGAAGTTATCCTGCAAGAGAGATATTTTTTTCTCCTGTGCAAGTTACTTTATTCCCCACTCATACTATAACTACTATAAACGTGCATTACATTGCCCCAGGGGACGATTTGTTCCACTGAGCTTGATCTTGATACACACCTACACTGTTATTATCTCTGGTAGTAAAGTAATATAATATCTATATGGAAAACACCTTTGTACGGAAACTGCATACCAAATCAACTAAAAGGACATGTGCAGGGCATTAATCGACGTTTTTTAAAACATTTCAAGTCTTTTATACACCGCGTGACTATATGCATAGTTGTAGTCGTCAACATAAACACAAAAGCCTGTAATAAACGGTATCCCTAAAAGGCAAACTAAAATGAATGGGAAGATCTTTCAAGTTAAAAAACCATATCAAACCAAACCACTTTCATACATGGTTTTCATACAAACAACTATAAAATGTAGGTATATGTGTTTGTAAGAGTAAGGTGCATCGGCTATACCTCCAGTTTATTGCACTGGACTTTCATCATCTTCCTCTTGCACGTGTACCAATAAAAATGATGTGGTTAGAAGTATAGCTATGCGATGCGATGTTGGATATGTGCTTCACGATTTACGCACGTTTACAAAACAAAACTTTCTTGCATACTTTTTATCTGAAAGGAAGAGGAGAGATAGATTATATACTTTGTTGTTTGTCTGTATGTGTTTTGTAAGTCAGTGTGCTACATTTTGCATATCCCATCTCTGCATTTTATTTTATATTCTTTGTATGTACATGACACAACGTAACTGCCATTAAAATGCTAAACAAGCACCGACAGCCGACGCTTTTTGAAAAACTCTTCTCTTTAAACAGACTATACATAATTCCTCTTGTTTGAAAGAAACACTTTGTTTCAAATGAGATTTGAAAAAACTTTTCCTTTTCTTAATCAAAAATTGCTTGTGGACTAATGTGCGTACAAAAGTAAAAGACAAAAGTGGAGATAGAAAACGCACGCATGATGTGTATTTGTGTGTGCCATAATTTGTTGAACAATCCTATCTAGCTGTAGTCCCAATAACAATGATGGTCTTCGTTTAAATACTAATTAGCATGATTATTGTGTAAAATAGAGAGACGAAGAGTGTGGATTGTAAATCAGGCTGGGCTGCAAGGCAATAATTCACTTCCGTACTAGACGCATAATAAATTACAAAGTTAAATGGTCAATCTGCAAAGTATGCAAGATGACTATTCCTTGTTTATTTGGAGAATGGTAAGTAGAAAATGGGTGTGACATATATAATATCTCGAACAAACTAGTAAACAAAGAAAAGTCGTCATTATTGTCACAGCAGTAGTTGGTCAAGTTTACTTTATGGTTTGTTATGATCATTTTATGATTATGAACTTCATAAAGACAAAATTCGTAGTAAAAGTTATGGCAAAGAAGGGACAAGGGAATAATTTGGGTTTTGTCGAGACATACATAATCGATGTAATAGGGTTTGTACACATAATAATTTTACATCTGCCAGTTTGCTTGAATGTATAATTAGCGAAGTGGAAAGGGACAGATGAATGGATAGTTAGTAAAGAAAGCTTAAAAATTAAAAGTTTGGCTATATTATAAATTACATTTCTTTACAATTTCAACTAGCATTGTTTACTGAGTGGCATTGTTGCTAATTGATAAACAAAAATAAAATAGTTTTCACTTTTGCTTTTGTTTTCTTAAACTCAAAACTTGTTGACTTACATTATGCATTAAATTTATGCAAGGATCAATTATTATCTTCTGATAATCTGATGTGGGCCGATACGATAAAAAGTGAATCGAAATTTAAATGATTTTAAAAGCTTTTTGCTCTATTTTCATTCATTTCACCACTTCAATTTTTTTAAACACTGATTGCGTGAAGCAATTAACTTTAAAATGTTACTTTTTGATGCAAAGTGGGCTGTGGTGCGATAATCTCTTTTCATCAAAATTTAACCCATAATTAATTTTCACTGTCGCTCATTTAAAACCAGTTGTTTTAGTAAAACTAAGTAACAAAAAAGTGATAGTATGTCTAAAAGCGTCGATCGATCGAACAATTAAACGTGAGGAGGAAGCATCGTTGGCGATGCGCTGCTTGTTCTTTATTCATTCGTCTTTAGTTTTATGCTTATCAATGAATCTTCTTCAATTTATCACTTATCACACATCACATAGTAGACTGATGTGTGAAGTAATTTAATCTGCTTTCTTTTTCCTATTCATTCATTCACAGTTGATTTTAATTGTTAATTGTTTGTTAGTACAATAAAGCAGGTAATAAAGTATAGGTACTTTACTAGTGGTGGCCATTGCAAATCAAAATCTAATCTGAATCTCATCACATCAACAACCCAAACTATAAAACGGACTGACATTAACTGTCTCATTGAAGGAATGACAAATGAAATATTAAATTGACAGCCATAAAAGTAATTTCTTTTACAATGCCAATGTCCACAGTAGTTAGTTACCCCTTCATAATAATGACAATGGACATTACGATGAACGATAGATAAACATCCCACAAAAAATTGAAATTTCTAAAATAAGTTAAAATAATTCTTGAAAATTTCTTGAGGGTTCTTGTTTGTGCCTACTCTCCTCAGCTAACTACACACCTATAGTTTATTACTTATTCTTTGCCAATAAACAATAATCTTCTTACTTTTTATCGATTTTTTTCTTTGCATCTTTGTAAATCCTGAACAAAAACACCCAATTTTTATGCACATCACATTCTCAACTCTTTTCTCCCTGCCTACTCCTGTCTATAGGCTTTCAAGTTATTTAAATGGCTTTGATAACTAGTGGCACTCTTCTTGTCTGTTTAGTTGTCGTTAGTCGTTACTCATTACAATTTTCAATACCAGTTTTCAATCACCATCACCAACTGATCACTTTTTAAATTGATGAGATGACGACCACGATGGTGATGTTAGACAAATACTAGAAGTAAATCTACCATCAAATCACAGAAGCAGTACCACTTTTATAACAATAGGTAATTTTATGTCCCATATCAATTTTCAATTGTATTTTCTAATAGTGCACCTATACCTCATCTTCTTCATTCATTTATTTCCAAAATTGCATCTATTATTATTGCATACGATTAACCTAGAACTTCAAACAACAAGCAATGTCTAAAAAATAAAATGCCTTCATACTACATGTACTTATCCATCAACAAGCAATCATCATCATCGTCAAGAAAAACAATCAATAGTAATAATAATCACGACAACTTTAGGCTCGTCTTCCTCATCATCATAATCACAATCAACAATCATTATTGGCTCTTGTGCAGTCATATCTAACTATTCAATTCCTTCCTTCAATTTAAAATTGTTGACAAATTTATTTTTATACAAAAATTCAAGGAAAAATACTCTAAATTATTTGCATCAATGCCACCAACACTATACATCCGCAACAAGAATATAATACCATCAAAAATAAAAAGCTACTTTGTAACTTTCGGTTCTCTAAATTCGCAACTGGTAAAACTTTTTTTTATTCCAATTTTGAATGCAAAATTTAATAAGCAACCAATCTAGACTAGTTCTACGTCAGACCTAAGACCTTATATGCTTTACATGATGAATGGCAATATTTCATTGAGTTCAGCACGTTTCATTTTCAATTGTTGATGGTGATTGCGTTGTTGCATTCTTTGAAAAAGTGCAACAATCATAATAGCTAAAAATTGCTCTAAAACAAGTTTTTATTTTCAGGATCAATCAAGCGTGTCAGCGAACTAGTTTTTGTTAAACGCAGCGCGTTTTTATAAAATCAGTAGCAAACATGCAATACAACACTTTAAAAATAAATACGAATTTGGCATGCAATTTTTCTTACAAGTAAAAGCAAGTTCACTATTCGTATATTTTCTTAAATATTTTAGAAAATTTACAGCAAAAATGTTTTCCCTTGTCATATTTATCATCTCTTTTTTCGTCGAGTCAAACTGTCACTTTAAATTGCCAAATACACTCAATTTTAGTCAAAACTGGTGTACTACATTTTCAACACAAAATTTAAAAAGGAAAGAAAATCACGTATAATTCTTATGATTTTCTAAACAAGCTTGCATAGTGCATGCACTTATATGAGTGCTCCTACAAGACACCATATTATGATGAGTTAATGTGATAATGCGACTATTATGACAACAGAAGAATGATGAAGATGATGAGTTCACTTGATTTTCTTGTTAAAAAGTCGTGCAAAATACTTTTCGAAACTCTAGAAAATTGTGTAGCTAAAAACTAAAAACCATTTTTCAAAAAATTACCTTCTTTTGGCTAAATGGCAACATCGTCTTGTCATCTGCTGAATTGCAAATTGAAGAGAGGGAGGACCTTTAAAACATTAAGTTTCCTTTGCACTTTTTCATAAAGGAATCTGCAAAAACAAAAAAAGAAAGAAATCATGAAAATGAACGAACCTTTTTAGCAAACGTGAAGTTTGATAGTAAAAAAAATTTAACTGCTCCTCAACCAACCAAACGACCAGTCCAATCCAATCACTTTTCCCTCTTTTTCTTCCAAAAAGATTTTAATTAATTTTCTTTTAAAAAACCAAAAGCAAACCCTTACTTTTCTGATTTAATGAACCTTATTATGGGCAATCATAGGCCTTTAAACGGTTACGAAATTATGATCATTAAAAAGGATGAATCACCGTCTCATAATTACTAATCTTTTCCTCAAAGATTCATTCAAGATGAAAAAATCAATCGTTCATTTTCATTCAAGGCAATCGACATCAGTATAAATGTAAGATACTCAACAGAGACGTAATAGTAATGAATATTATGTCTTTGTATTTTCAAAGAAACTTTGTTCTTTCAGATTTTTCGCAAAATGAAATGGAAAATTTCTCTTATACAATAAAAACGTATATTATTTGCGTGATGATGTGTGGTGCTCGGAGCTGAAGTCAAAATCAACATTTTATTATTACAATAACTGGGATGTGTCTTTTATTTTTAAAAAACCTATAATCTTTTTTTGGCTGGCTGATGATTTTATGCAAATTAAACGTAGAAATTTATTGTTTTTTCGAGTGCCAACAAAAGTGTGTATTTTATTATTGGTTTTATTGACAATGTGTGACTAGGCAGTTCTAGTGAACATAAATATTTATGAAATGATTGGATGATGAACTTTATGGGAAATGAAGTTTATTTTTTAAAAATAGTAATTAACCAGGTAAGTACACACTACATTTTATTTTCATCAGCATCACTGAAATTTGAAATTGCATGAGTGCCGAAGATGGGAATGAAAGTTGCGCACAACAGACCAGAACAAAACCAAGTTTGCTTGCTCCCTTGCATTATAAAATTGTCGACGTGCAAAATGAGATGATGACAGCTTGCGGGTACTAATTATCTCGTAAATACTGACATTAGACATTAAATGGGTATGAGATTTTTTTCAGTCGTTTGTACTATACCAACCAGTGTGCCTATATTTATATATTATTATCATATCATTATGGGAATTGGACATGACTAAAATGCTGAGAGAGTGTGAAGAAGCGGTGTTTGCTTCTGCTTGAGTAGATTAAGGAAAACAAGTTTATGCAAAAATTTGCAAAGATTTTTGTCAAGATGGGTGTGTGTGTATTATAACTCATGAGTGAAAATATAGCCTCCTAGAAAAGCTGTTTGCTAAGAAAAAATAGAATGATCGTTGGAATTTTTTGAGTAGACGATTCTCCGAAGTCTATGTATTCAGACAAGAAGTACTTTCTAAATCGGAAGAAACCTTGCTTCTATCAAGTTTACACACATAAGCTGGTTAAAAAGTGAGTTTAGTGTAGAAAATAATATAAAGAGAGAATGGAAATCTTGGAAAATTTTCGAATTCAAATTTTCCTTCTGACTGCACTCATGAAATTGGATATAGTGTTTTCAGGCTGTTAATTTTGTTGTAGGAATTTTTATTTTTGTTCGTAAACTGATCTCTGAATAAGTTTTTCCTGTGATTCGCCTAATTGGACGTTTAAATTTTTTAAACACCTTTGTTCAGGACCTCTCATAATTGTATTCAATCTTCTTCTCTCTATACAGTAAAGCTTAACGAAGCGTAAACTGTGGAAAATTTTTAATGAATAGGCTCTCTAGCTCAAGTGTAAGTTCTATTACTACTACTCAACCATTAATTTTTGAGTCTTAACATAAATAATGCATTTTGTCTTTAAACATGCCATAATTGTAGTTTGGAGGAGGATGACCATGCCACGGCTGTGTTGCGATGGTAATAATAATGCGTGGTCAATGGCCACTTCCTCTCTTTTTACGACTATGGGTCTATAGTCTACACGCCTGTTTTTATGCAATATCAGCAGCAGCAGCAGCACACGCTAAAGATTTCCTTTTCAGATTTCACTTGAGTTTTAACTATGAAAATTACAAATTACCTTCACGTCTACTACCTGATTGACCGTTCCTTTTACTCTTTTGTGTTTCTTGTTGACAAAATATGAGCGTGTGTTTGAGAAGGCATTAGTTACATAAAAAAATGCGGTACAAGTAGAGCAGTTTTATTGGACGAAGTAATATAAATGGTTTTTGGCCATGCCATCGGCTAATCAGTAGTGAGAATAATAATCATTATGAAAAAAGATAGTTTTTGTGCTTTCGTAGTAGGTTTGATGTCCACACAGGCGTCTCACATGAAAGGAAGTGGAAATAACAATCGCAGAAAAATCTAGGAAGAAATTGTATAATATTTTTATTACCTCTTTAGGTTAAGTCAAGCGAAACTGAAACCATAAAATGAAATTCTTTACAGAGCTTCTATACAGAAATGTACATGGTATATTCGAAACTGTAATATCAATCAGCATCACTGGCGGACAAGAGGTTAAAGTTTGGCTGGTCAACCAACGGTGTAAAATAAATAAGAAAACCAATGACCACAGCAAAAACAAAGAAATCATAAACAAAAAAGGTAAATAAAACCAAGTGTCATCTCACCATCATTACCCATACAATATCTTGTCAACACGTCATTGTTACAATAACAAGCATATTATTATAAAATTGTTGTCTTGCTCTCTTGTATAAAGTGTCGATTACGTGATAGCATTAAGGAAACCAAAATATGATCTTAAAAGATTTGAAAATTCTTTATACCGACCACTGGCATAATATATTACTTTTCTCTCTTTCTTGGCAGTTGCTATTGTTTTTTTTCACTAACATAACATTACGTAGTCATAGAGGTGGTGAATGAATTGATTTGTTTTGTGCAGTTCTCTTCTGGCTGCTGTTTATGTGTTGATGATGATGACCGCAGGCCAGAAAATGTCAAGAAAATCTTAACAAATTCACTCACGACTTGCTACATTTCATATGAACTGCGGTGCGGTGAAAAATTTGATCTCTCTTTCTTGTTCGTTAAAAAGCAATTCTATTATCTTATCTAATAAGTGCACCTACTACGTAACAGTCTCGACTCTCTAGTAACAACCGACATGTCAAACTATTGACATCTCTGTCGGTATAATGTTGTGTCGGTTGGTACCATACTGCACATTACATCCTCTTGCGTTTTTCAATTAAGTTCAAATTTAGGTGAAATTTGTAAAAAAAACACCATGTAAAAAAGCGAAAGGAAATATTATCATCATCATTATTTTCATCATTATCATCCTCTTCTTGTATAAACCATTATCATTATCACACGCTTGACTTGACTTACACACAAAATACTACACAGCAAAACATATACTTATTATATTGTTTTCTTTTTCCTCTTTTTTTTTGAAAACCTCATAAATTTTAAATTAAAGTATCATTTCAGAAGTAAGCATTTATACACACAATTCGCATGACATAACACTTCTTTTTTTATACGTTTTGCTTTGGTCTTTATTGTAAGTCATGTCATTGTCGTCACTTGATTGTTACCTTTCATTTGAGTTTTTACACTTCACATTGTGTTAGCGTGTTTTGATGTGATGACAATTCATGTTTTTTATATTTTAGAAGTTTCTCACTGTATTATTATTGCTACAACTGTTATTCAATTTATAATTTATGTTGCAATGACATTTAGGATTTAAATTATGTAGGAGATACCTACATGGGAGCATAAACTTTTTATTAAAAAAGAAAATTATTATATTTCATTTCCCCCTTATTACTGTATTTACATTCCATAGTCGTGTCAATGATGATGGTGTCGAATTATTAATTCTCATGATGACACATGAGCTTCCGTTATTATATTGTAAGTACAGAAATCTATTTGTTCAAAGATATTATATTGCATGATCATTTTACATTTCCGCATGTATTTTTTTTCTTTTTTCTTTCAAAATACTTTATTTTACACTTGTACAAAAAATTTGAATCCTTTCCCTCTTACTCGCTCTTATTGTTGGTGATATTGAAAAGAAACAATGCTCTTTTTATTTTTTTGAAAAATGCGTTAACACGTTTCATCATGTATATTGTTTTCCTTTGAATGTGAAAACATTATCTTCTGCTGTGTAAGAAAAGTTTTGAATCTCAAACCTGATGCTAAGAAAAGTAGAAATGAAACGGATATGCAACCTCAGAGAGCACAGGGAGTCGGTGAGCGGAACCAAGAATGTTAGTGGTGGCGATGGGATATGATATGGAATGCATTTTATTTTGGTAGCATAAATAAAAGCAAGCATGCTTTTGTAAAGATAAAGTTTAAAAAAATCTGATTGTAAAGTAATCTACTAGCTATTCAATATGGGTATAAAAAGGAGTAATAATGAGACAACAGCTCATTAATTATTCATGACGAGGACAGTATCTATTCCTTTTTATAAAAATTATATGTATTTTCCCTGTAAAAGCTCAAGTTCAAAGGAGAGGACTAGGAAAAAATTATGAGTAAAAGTGTTTAACTGACTTGAGTGCATAGCTGGGCGTCGCAAAGTGTTCATGCAGATATTTGAACGAAGCCTCAATGTTGAAGATAATATTTGCAAGGATTTCGTAAGGGTGGACAACAAGGAAATACTAAATAGTATTTCAAATTTAGAAAATTAAAAATACTTTATGTATCGGGATTATCGGATGGGTTAAACGATAAAGGTAATTTAACAGTTGGGACTGTAATACTCAATTTAATCTGCAAATTCTATTTGTCCATGCGACGTAGATTTTGAAGGTATTTTTAAATCTGAAGACGAGGGATGAAGATTATACTGAAATGCCCATCAATGGTTAAATTATTGTTTAGTTTTCTTGCTGCAACGCTTTATTTATTGCACCTGTGTAATAGCTGAATTATACGTTTTCTTAAACTAATACTTTATCAATATGGAATATCATAGTTTATTTTCATGATACTTCATGAACGCTTGAACTGCCATCATGTAGACACAGAGTCGTGCGTGCCTACGTGCCTATTAGCTTAGTTTACCTAATAAGGTATGCAAATTAGAATAGGAATCCGCCACGACGAAGAAGGTTTTTAAAGAAAGAAAGATTCGTTGTGGTCTGGTCTACTAGAGTACCAGTGTGGTTAGTAGAGAAAAGTCTAAGGTGTCATAATTTATTTTGTTGAATTCTGAATTGCAGTATTTACAATGTGAAAACCAAGTTGTAGTATTAAATGAAAATATTTTTGTGTGCAATTTCTTAAATATCATTTTGGTTTTATCATATTAGGATTCACATTTTTAACTCTTCACAAGTTTCAACATCGTTTTGCCATATTTGTAAAACGAGGGATTGAGGATTTTCAGAAAGGGAAAAATAGCAAAAACTACAAAAATGCATATGTACAAATGTCACAGGAAAAGGTAAAAATATTTAGAAAATCAGTTGCTGATGCTAATGATTGTGCCACAAAATTTTTAATTCTTGAAACATCATTTACCCTTTTTTCCCAAGGTGGATTAATATTAAATTGTTGAAAACCTGCAGATTAGTATCTTTTTTGTCATTTATAATTCAGTTTTCGTTAGCCTTTTAAAGGGAACCACAGGGTTAATCAATTACAAATGAGCCTTAACGGAGATCATCATCTCGTCGTCATCATTAACGTCACGTAACACATTTAGAGCTGTTTAGGCTCTTCATTCATTTATACCATGTCTATCTGTATCCAT
>JAQIWN010000333.1:0-36971 GCA_034699025.1 Entomobrya cf. arborea Gr-Col-00668
AGGTAGTCTAGAGTATTGATTAAGACCAATTGATAATTATTAGAATAATATTAAAGATAGAATATGGATATTCTACAATAGTCGTAATACTGAATGAACGATTGGATCAAGAAAAACAGATAAAATTCAACACAAGATGAAATGACGATGACGCTGACACTCCAAGACACCATGTTCTCACCAGATACTCCAAACTTCACTCAAACCAACAGATAGACAGAAACGTAGATCGAATAGAAAAAAGAAGAACTGGTATACGACAATAGATTTCCGTTGAGACATTACAGATACGAACGTACTCTTTTGTTACTTCTGGTCGTACATTAACATCAGTAATGTTAGTGTAACCACTTTCCCTACTTACTATATACACACACAGCAACCCAAGCTGTCATTTTTCATTCTGTCCTGTGAAAGTAATTGGCTTGGCAGGAGTTCTCATCTCATCGCTTTCTCCTCATCTAGAGAACTTCTCACTGCAGACATAACTTGAGATACCTCATGGAGTACTATAATATTATTACTCTCCCCTATAAAAACAAACAGAGTACCACAATAAATATAAAAATACATATCATTCCACTCAGCAACTTTTTTTCAGTCCTAACCGTTGAGCATACGGGAATCGTGAACTTAAAAATGTGAAAATAGCCTACTTAACTGGTCTCCCCTGTATTATTTAAGTTTATTATTGTCCCGCTATTACTGCTACACGCTACTGAACAAAAATACTCTTTCTTTTTTACTCCCTACAAAATGTAACACGTAAAGCGTACATATACATGCATTCATGATAAATGATGATGTACCATTACGATTGTGTTGTACTTCGTGTGAGCGTAGCCTTATCTCTCCTCTATCTCATTTTTGTTCAACGAACACTTGGTTTTCTCTCTTGTTACCGCTTTCACCATGCTCTGTTTTTACAGCCCAACACCACAACATCATGACTAACTTTCACTGGTACCGCACTGTCAGGGTTGCAACCAAGCATGAATACAGTGAAGAACTAAAATAAGTAGAGAAAAAGGTATAGCAGGAACCAACATTTACTGAATACCATGTAAATTCCCTTATCTTTTTTACTGATTATAAACCTGGGGCGTGCATTTGCTTCCACTAGGAAAGTTTCTCTTTAAACTCGTAATGAAAAGTATACAAGCGCATTTTTATATGTATCACTAGAAAAATGCATAGAAAGTGTGGAATGACAGTGACAAAAAAATAAAATGTAGCATGTGTGAGTGTGCTAGTGTTGTTGCTGCTTTTTTATGCGTGCAAAGGATCAAAAGTGTGATGATGAGAATGATCAGTAAACAAGATAAGAAAAAATTCATAATACATGTGAATTTCATAATTTTGGCACGACTTCTTTTTACATAAACAATGGAAACATTATATCTCACGACATAACATAAACACTTTCGTGTGTTTTGGATTCGTAAATGATATACATACACCCAATAGTATCCAGTCATATTTTACAACATTCAGACATGCAGTTGTCTACTGTATGCATGTAAATCACTCGTTTTCTATGATGAAACGGAGAACTGGGATCATTTTTGTGTTTAAATTTGTAGTTTCGTGTTATTTCTTCATTATTTTCAAGCGTTTTCGTGGTAAAGAAATGTTACACACGGATTTATCATTATATTCCATACAAACCGTGTTGTCAGTGACAAAACTGACATCGGAATATTCAGATTAAATAGAATAATTTGACGTTAAACTAGGACTTAGGGTGAATATCCACCTCAACTCTAATGACAGTGAGTGAGCCGTGTAAACAGGTGTAAAGAAATAGCCCAAAAACCGAATTGCAATCAGAATTGTAATTTTATGCCTGTGCTTGTTCTGAAATTCAAATTTTACCCGAAAAGTCATAAATCTGAATAAACTGCATTGACCTGTTCTATTTGTGTTTGAGCTGAGGATTTCGATTTCATTAAACCCAAGAATTGTACTTCTCGATACAAAAGTTCTGTCTATACGGCAAAACAGTGTCTAAAAGCAAGAAGTGTATTCCAATAATGGTGCAAATGATACTCTTTTCCGTCCACATCACAAAAAGCAGCTTATCTTGTGGTGTTTTTCAGCTTTATGTTCGTTCTCGTCTTCGCAATTTGCCTTGCAGTTTAGTTGCTACTATAGCCCGTCACGGTCACAGTTGTCTATATATGTACTTCATGCTTACGTACTATATTTACATGTACTTCATTGTTTGTAGTTCGGTGTAATGTTGATATGATGCTGGTAAAAGTCACAGATATAAAATGTGTATCAAAGAGAGTGGATGACTGTTCACGTAAAAGGTTTATCCGCTAAAGAGTCCTTTTCCTTTTGCATTGATAAAACCATTACAGCCCGAAATTCTATTTACCGAGCGGATGAGGTTAAATCTCTGTGAGAACTTATGATCATGTTATTTTAGAATAGAATGGACATTGCATTTATGTATGCACGCCTATGTGAGTCTATATTCTATTTACAGTTTACTTGTTAGGGAATCATTTACACGCGTAACATTATATTATCATGCATGGATAATTCAACTGTAAACAATAATATTCGTATTTGAAGTGAACATATTCACGTGCCTGACAACATTACAGATATGTTTTTTGCTCAATGCATTGATACACACACAAAGAAAACTACTTATGAGGAAAAAAGTATGTGAGATGTCAGAGGGTATTACAGTTAAATAGTTTTAGCAAACAGAAAGTGACGGGTTGATGTTGTGAAAGTATAAAAGTCCATTGACAACACTTCCTGCTTGTGACAATGAGATTCCAAAGCATAGAAAAAACAAGCTTGCTGCTTGGAGGATAGAATTAAACTTAATCTCAATAGAACCCCTCCTCATCATTAACGTCGCTTACTCACAACTCACAGAATTGTAATCTATAAGTAATGTGTACTGCTTCATGTATACTAGAATTTTCGTTATCTTTCATTTCAGGTAATATAAATTTGGTTACTTTTCTACTGTGTAGTTTTTTTCTATCAAATGCTTCATGACTATATTATATCTATATGTGCAGCAGTTTGGGGGCAAAAAGCCAAAACGTGCACGACACACGAGCATTCGGGTATACATACATGCGAAAGATGAAGCCATTTTTGTATTGAGCATCGACACCAACATTTTCGTGTTGTCGGCTTCTCTTTGTGAAGAAATGGATGTTGGCTTTGTATAAAAAAATATAAAAAATAAAATAATGCGTATATTATGGCCAAAATTCTTTGGAATCTAGTATGTAGCTGTCAAAGGCCTCGTTGTCAACTTACATTTTGTATAGTGAACTGAATGCAATGGAATACGAATGGATATTGCTTACTTGTCACAACACATTTAAAGCTTTTACGATTTCCCCAATGTTCCCCCTTTTTTCATTCTAACAAACACATTTTAAGTCTGCCGTAGTGCTGCGAAGAAAGTGAATTACTAAAAACTTTGAAATATATTCTAGTTTGGTGTTGGTGTACATATGACGAGAGTACAATCCGGTTCAGTAGGCAAGGCTATGTAATAATAATAATCTATGAGCCAAAGAAAGTGAATGCATTTATTGTTGAAAGGGATGAATGAGTTGAAGCGGTCGTACTGTAAATCCGCAGAGTTCTTTAGTAAATCAGTGTTTTCAAGTACAGTAGTCATTCAGTCTGCCGTCCGGTCGTCATCCCATGCTCATATAAACCATTTTACTGGCTATAAATGACATAACGGTGCTTATAAAACCTTTAAAATACCTAGAAAATTGTCTCTATCATGTGTGTAGATAACATGGATTTTGAATTAGAAGATTTCAGTTAATACACATTCCACCAACTCCTTTCCTCCAGCTTTATTCAGCTTCTTATGTGTAACTAATGTGTAAAGAGAAAGTACAGATCAAGCAACTGTTGTTGTTACTATTGTACTCTGAGCCTTTGGTGGAAAAAGGGATCGACATTTCATGGTTGAGAAAATTGGCTACATCCGGTTAACTGCTGTGGAAGTAACAAGTAAAACGCACACGTATAATGTAAAATTACACGAGCTACCAATCCTCGTGATTTTCTATACACTTTCCAAAAAGTTTGAAAATCTTTATTATTTCAATAAGCATTAAGCAAGAGTAGTAGCTGTCAAAACGAGATTAGAGGCAATCACAAAGGCAGATATATATTTAAAGCTATAATTTAAGCACCACGTCATCATCCCCATCGTCATGTTTTAACATGAATATCGACTAAACCAATAGTATTGCACAAAATCTAGGGAATATGGTTGTGGGATAAAATTATGGGATACTGTTTCCATTAAATTATACTATATGGATACTGCTCGTGTAAATTTGTTTGAAGAGACAAATGCAAAGAGCTTCCTTCATTTTCCGTTCCTTTACCAAAAACAGTTTCGAGTCTGTCTGTGTAGTCATTACCCACTCTCTGTGATTTCCAAGATTGTTTTAACACAAAGGATACATATAATATGATACACAAAAGGCGAAACGTAAGTATAACAAGAAACTATTTAAGTTTCTATTTTTGTACATTCCTGCAAAATAACTTATGTATATTTTATAAATGTACAAAATTGTACAGCATTATTCGACAACGCAACAATGAAGATGATGATTACTCCACTTCTTATTCCATTGTCTTCCATTTATCATTGAATAGCTTGTAATAACTGTGAGAATACAAGGCTTCCTTTAGAATAATCTCATTATCTCACTTGTCTGTCGTAGTGTAGCTGCTGCATTTTTTTTGGAAAAAGATGTCTGTTGTTTCTTTAATGTACATTTAAAATGTATCTTGAACATACGAAGCTTGTGCAGAACTCTCTGGTTTCTCTGCATCGCTCAGTCAGACCATTTCAAAACCATTATTCTCTCTTTTTTATATTCTCAACCAGATACATCATACAACCATCCTACGCAACACAATTTCCTGGAATAATAATAATAACATAAAGCTCTCCAAAAGAACAGAAATAATACGGCAATCGTGGTGGAATTATTATTTTGAACAAGAAACAAGAAAATATATACACAAAGCTTATCTGCATTTGCACACACGTACTTTTCCCGCACATTTCATGGTTGTTGTACGTGTGCAAAAAATAAGAGAAGCCTTATGGATGCTCACTGCTTTTGTAAATCATTTACAACACAATGGGGAATGAATGTATACATTGAGGGACAGCTGGAAAAGAGAAAATATACGATTGTGGCAATGGAAGTAGAAAATGACACAATTTTCTTTCATGATTTAATGTAACGTCTTTCCTCTTCTTGTCTTACAGCTTGTGTGTGTGTGTTGCGTGTGTACGGTAGTTTTTGCGACTATTACTGTTATTGCCCTTTTTTACATCTATGAATAACATGAATAAGCTTTTGGTTATTGCATTATCTGTCGGTGGTAAAACGTGCAACTTTTGTGAACTAAAAAATTGTGAGGGGATCAGGAATTTTTTTTCTTGTATTTTTTAATAATAAAAAAGGAAAGTCACTTACAATCATAAGCATAATATTATACCTTTTCATTGCATATTGTCACTCAGTATTGATTCCTCTTTTATTTGAAAAAGAACCATCGCCACACTTACTGTTGTATGGAGGCACAGCAAAAAATGTGTAAAAAAATGATATATGAATCTCCAAAAACGTATTCTTCTATTACGATGATGATTCGCAAGATGCAAAATATTATTATTGTTATCGTGTGCCAGAAACGGGCAATGCGGTATTCAGGGCAAAATGTGAACATTATTTGAGAACGAGAATCCTGTATTGTCTGTGGAATGATGATTACTATGTAGTGAATAGGATGAAAAGAATGTGGTTACATACAGCATTGCCGGTGTCATGATTCCTGGTGTTAGTATAGGTATTCATCATAACTGAAAGAGAAAATAGTGGTACTGGTGCTCAATTGTACTCACATGTGAGAATCTCGCAAACAGCACGTAATAATATTACGTGCACGATGACAATGATGATGATTATGCAAATAAATTGCAAAAGAATAACGCTACTGAGCAACATAAAGATCTACTGCAGTACTTTCACTGATATTTGTGCGTATGCCAGCACATAATGGGAAAATGAAAGCTCTTTTATTATTATTGTTGTGAGGGAAGTAGAGCAGGAAGGCATTTTCCAAAAGTGTTGAAGATTTGGAATATCAACATGCGATTTTCTGTTGTATGTCGTGATTGTGCCATTTCAGGAATGTGTAAACCGGAATGAGCATATTTTTTGTAGAAAAATCAGCACTAGAGAGGGATTTCCTCAGGATATCATCATTACGAATCACATCACTAAACTGCCATCGAAATCTTAGAAATTATATACATTTGTGTGTGAGCCTTCGGATACTGCGTTGCCTTTAGCTAGTTTATCAATAATGTGGATGCTTTCTTTTGTTCCCTTGATAGATATTATCAGTAGCTGCGCCAACTCTGCTATTACTATGTTGTATATCGAATTGGATGGACTCTATGATTACTTCACAAACACGTCAGTTTGTGCAGTCATGCATTGGCTTTCAAAAGCTTGTGTAGAGATGTGCTGTATTTCCTTTGTCAAAAAAGATATTGATTTTGCCTTTGGAAAAATAGCCACAAACGTGTTACAGCCTGTATCTTGACTGTAATCAGTCGAAATAAAATGCATATCTTCAAGAGATTCTTGAATAATTCCTTCCAATTATCTTCATTATATCGAGACACACGATATGGAATAGTAAGACAATAAGACGTATTTATTTTTCTCTGGAGATCTATACTATATATATTTAATATTTTGAACTTTAAAAATAAAGACAACTCTTTTAGTCACTAAAATGATCAGTTATATTTAATATTTTTTGATGTTATGAAATAATGATGATGAAGGAACAGATGTTAGGTCACTTTTTCAGACTGCGTGCGTTATGCAATCGTTTGCAGCGCAGATATTATATTTTTCATATGCTATATTCACCCGGCGTCGTGCTAAGCATCATATAATACAATACATAAAACATATGGGGGTATATGATGCTTAGCCGACGCCGGGTGAATATAGCATATGAAAAATATAATAGTTTTGTAACAGAAAATAGCAATGAAGCCACATTGACTCCTCCCAGTTGTTGTTGAATATGCAGACCTACTGACAACAACCTTGACCATTCCGCAGTGCATAAAAATTAATGTTACCATTATTTTTGGCGTGTTTTTGAAGTTATAGTATCAGTAAAAAGGAGATTTCCTGGTTTATTTGTGTCTATATATTCTGCATCTCATTTACAGCATAGATTGTGTAAGGTTCTGGGCATGGGAAAATTGAAATGATACGTTTATTATTAAGGTAAGATAAGGTATAATAAAAAGTTTGATCGTTTTTCATGAGCGACACATATGCACCATATGACGATTACAAAACAACAGTGTAATAAACAACCAACCTTATGAGTTCAGTTTCACAGCGGGTGAGTTAATAATTTCGGCTATACAACTGCATCGAACATGAACAGTATAATTTATAAGTGAAAATTCTAACGAGGTTTAATAATGGAGCTGAATTTCACATTTGTGTAAGTGGTAAAGTTTTAATTTTACAGGCGTGACCGCCATCATTTAACGAATTTTCTCTTTAGCCGACACAACATGTATTTTCCCATTAAAAATCATAATAATTTACACCAAAAAGATATCATTGCGTGCAGGCAGGAATATAATAGAGACTCCGTGACACACTGTCAACGTCTTTGAAGCATCTGCTGAATTTGCGTAAAGTAAAATTTCAAATTGTTTTCTCGAAAGCTCTGTGAAGAATGCCTTCCGGAACGCTTGTACTACTGCATTAATCCGCACTATTATTTCAGTAGTAAATTTTAATTTCTGGGCTCATAAATCTAGCATTACGAATATTACTTTTTCGGTGACACATAAAACAAAACAACTAAGCCGTGATGCTTAAATTCTATTAAAAACCACCAACCAACTGAATTGTGTAGAATAGAAACTTGTTTCGCAAAAAAAAAAATGTGAAAAGATATGTTTAACTTTGGCGTATTCAGAAAGTAGAAAAAATAATATGTAATAATAATTTTATCGTTTTACTTTTTATGTTAGGACGATATCGACCTACCATTAAATGTGATCCCACTTCTAGTGAACTTAGTCTGTCCATGGACAGAGCTATATCCGTTCGACTTTCGTGATGATCGGATGATGGCACATGTTCGCATTCTAGCACACAAATGTGTATCAACAGACGAGGAGGTAAGGCTATTGTGTACTTTCTCGTAAGTACGAAATAAAAATATTTGATAACCTGCTTCTGTTTTAAAGCTTACTACCCCCCACATTCCTTTTTCTTTCTGTTAAGAAGCTTATAACAATAAAAAAATGTAACATACTTCCGTAATGGGAACATCTAACATATGCTTGTGCTAATATCTCCGTCGGGTTAAATTTAAAATATCCTTCATGCATTGCAATCCTATTAACTTTGCCCTTTAATAATTTCAAAAGCATACGCTGAAAATCTTACACAAGTGTTGCGAAAGCGAAAATGGGAAAGAAGAATGCAACGTTCCTGTTAATGCTTCTTGTAACAACTTGCCAGTACGTGCTTTCCTGCTAAATATTACTTCTTTTGAATCTTTCGCTAGTTTGTTTACTACTTTCTTTGCGTAGCACATTACTAACATTACTTGAAGATCTTTTATGAAAGCAGTGTGTATTTTGTTTTGAATGAAGTTCATTTAGCTTAGAATTTAAACATTGGGAGAAAAGATGAAAATTTGAATAGAATTAACAAAACATTTATGCTTAAAAAGAATCATCTTCAAGTTTTTCACTTGCCATTCTGTAATTATTTAAATTTTATTTGAGGTTTTTTTACACGTGTGGGAATTATAATGTAGAAAATATCATACTTTACATTACTTTATAACAATCTCTATTTGTATTGATGATATAACGAATGCAGGTGCGAGAACAGGTTTCGCAACTCCTTGCAGCCCTACTATCTCGACTAGCAGCGCTGGAAAAATACGAAGAGTTTCTCCATCGTATAACGACTGAAGCGACCATCGGAGAGCCTATCGCAGCTGTAAGTGTATAGCATCATTTTTACTATTATTATTGCACTTTCACACGCCTACTAATAACACTATTACTTGAATTTATCCCAACCTCGTCGCTTTTATCTTTGACAAACCACATGCAGTTTTTTTATTGCGTACTATACCAAGTCACTCACGTTGGGAAAATGGGGTGTTAGACTGTATGCACATGTAGAATCGAAACCGAAAGTATGGTAAAAACTATCATTGTCATAATCGACATTAATACGATGATCGCACACACTTAAGTGGGTGATAAAGCATGACGAACCGAGACATATGGACCTAAAAACAAAATTCAATTACAGGCACCCGTCCCATGAAATAACAGTCAACTTGAGCTAAATTGGGTATTGCATCTCGAAAGTATTCATTGCACTTTGTGTGCTCTCTACTGCTACTTTTAGCTGTAATCTTAAAATACTGGACCTCAATGAGGTTAAGTTGATGGAACAAAATTGAAGGTTGTCTACGTGGTTATCTGAAAAGTTTGGTAATGGCGAAAGCCCTTTCCTTGTGAATTAATAAATTGCACCTGATCGGTGTACATATTATTCATGTTAGACCACGCTTTGCATAATTCTGGCTGTATTTTGTAAAGCTTCTCATGAACCTTCTCCATTTTACGGTCTAAAAGTCACAAGGTCATGTTTTGTGCACGACAAAGGCTTATGGCATATTATTTATGGTACAAAATTATCTCGAAACTGTTTAGGGTTACATTGGTGGAGACTTTTGTCAAAATTACTGTTACGTTTAAAACTGCAAGCACACATGAACCATTCCACGTTTTTGTCATATAAACTAGAAAGTCAGGAAATAAGAAAAAATGTGAAAGTATCTCGGTAAACCACGTACTTTACCACTGACAATAAAAATACCCAGAGTACCACACAACCGCCCACATTGAAGTATTTACTGACAATGAGTTGGGAATGTCTTGAGTAAGCCCAGTGATGCCTTAATACTTAAGCTACATACATACATAAGTACACATATAATATTCGTGATATATACAACCTTCCTGGGAATTATTTTCCTAGCATCTCGGGATCAAGTCATAAAGTCAATTTTTCAAGTTTATTGAGGAAAAAGGCGACTTTTTTTGTTAGAGACACTAGCACAAAGCTGATAAAAAGTTTGTTTCAATGGAATATACTTTACATTGGTGAATTCAAAATAAGGAAAAGTTTTGCATGCAATGAAATTGTGTTTGAATTTACTGGATTCTCTTACTACCCCTTAAAAACTTTTCAGGGATATTTCCAACTTGATTAAATTCTCTATTCATACATGAAGTTACATCAGTTTGATACAAGACAAGTATTAATATCCTAACTGTGTGTTAAATAATAATGGATGGAGCAAATTAGAAAGAGAACATTCCAAGCATGTAGATAAAAGGGACGAACTGCATAAAGAACAAATGCTATTAGGAAATAACAATGGGAAAGGTGCGTGCGGAAGACATGGAGCATCATGTGCATGTATTAAAAGAACGCAAGAAAGAGATTGTCTTTATGAATGAATGAACAAGTTAAAAATTACAAGAAAAGAACAAGAAAATCATACAGCTTCTTTCAAAAGACAACTTATATTATTTTGCCAATAGTATGGTCATAGTAGTAATAATAAAGAAAAAAAGGAAAGAGGTGAAAGGGAATTTGAATTAAGTAAAATTATACACCTCCTTTGAAAAGAATGCGAGAAGAAAATCTTTGGCACGTAGCTGTGAATACTGATGAATCTGTAATAACCAGAAATGTGCACGAAGATTCCCTTTTTGGGTCTTTCACTTTCTGGAGAGAACAAAATTTATGAATCTTATACAAGTACATTTGGAAGAACGTGTATAATAGGAGGAGAGAGCTTGGTCTCATTTCTTAAAGTTGTTCCCTTTTTACCCGACTAGTTTGCATTCCTTTCTTGTGCACCAAGATGAACAAGAGTAAAACTAAAGGAAAGTACGATAACTTTTAAGATAGATTTTATACTATTTATTCCGTCATCCTTTCTTTCTTTCAACATTCCTCTTTTTCCTTTCCTTCCACTCCCACGAAGAAAATCTGCTGCTGAATCCTCCCTCCTGCTAGAACACAAGAAAGAAAAAAACGGCTCACTATTGAAGGATAGTAAAACCTTAAAATGTGTAAGAAGTAGTACATTTGCACACGCAGAGATATCGACATAAGGAGAATATTAAATGAGTTGTAAGGAAATCACGCATGCAAGAGGAAGAAACGATAGAGAATCGTCTCTCTGCCTTCTAGTAAGTTTTTTTGCCTCTTTCCTACAGCACGAAACGATTGACTCACGTAAATCTTACTGCTTCTCCGTCCGACAACACAAGTTTTTTTCTTTCTTCCCGTAAACCCGTGAAAGTAAGAACCTTCTCATCTCAGACCGGATCATTGGTTGCTGGTAGGTATTTACTTGCTCAAAGACACATGCACACACATAACAGACACCTTTTCCTCCTTGTTGTACACTGGATGCCATGTGATGGATACTTCTTCGCGCGGTTGGGTACCACATCAACATTAATTGTTAATGGATTTGTGTAGGGGGAGAAGAAGGCAATAGAAGGGTAAAAGAAAGCAAAGCGTGAGAGATGCTGGGTACCTGGTGATTACGCTGGAGTACTACTGACTCATTGTTAATTATGTATTCTGATAGCAGAGCTGCTAAATGTAAACAAACAAGCTAGAGATTTAGGGGATCGGTAAAACCCTAGCTTTATGTCTGTACTTTGTATATGCTTCGGGGTGGGTGTCTATTGTCTAGCCACGCGGATATCCGCAAGTGAAACAAGAAAGCAGGGAAGTGTACATGATACGGGATTATTACGGGATGCAAAGTATACATTGTTCTTGTTGCATATTAGTTATTTTGCATTGCATTTTACTACCTTAGGGTACTAGCTATCCAAATAGAAATTATGTATTTTTAATGTCGACTAATCATGCAAATACATTGAAGCTCAGTTTCTGCTGTTTGCTTTCCCTCAGTTAACGCAAGATAAATCTTCCCTTTACCTTTTATTTGTTTTTCTCTCTTATTTTCCCTTCCGTCGTGTACTAATAAAACAGCCTAACGAGATTTGCATCATTTTTCAACCTTTCCGTTGCAAAACAGCAGGAATGAATCTGAGATACTAAAGCAAAAGAAATTATTTTACTAGCTCGCTATTTCTTTCCACGATGTTTATTTTAAGAATACAAACACATGCACCTTTCTTTCAGTTCCCGAGGATCAAAGAGGAAAAGCAAATAATAATTTTCTCTTTCTACAATACTTTCTCTTCTCAGAATTTTTGATTAACAGTTTTGAGAAATGAAATACAATTTACATTAAATAAACATGTTGCATTTTCTTCACACTTCTACTTTGATTGCATCGATTTTATGTGTGAGCAGACGCAGACCAATAAACATAAGAGTACACAAGGCAGAATTTAGCAAAACCTATGGTGAAATAGAAGAAAATGTGAAATGACTGGACTAAGTTTAATTGCCTTTTCCTCTTGTGTTTTTTTATTATTGTAGCCTTCTGTGGTGACAATTTGTCCGGATCCGGCAACGATGGCGGAGCAACTGACGCTTGTCGAATTACAACGCTTTTCCTTCATTGGCCCTGAGGAATTCGTTCAGGTAGAGGCATATGTTTATATGATACTTGGCACGTATAAATATTATATTGATGACATATATATTATTACGTGCACATGTATATACATTCATATTATATTAAACTACCTCTGATACTTTCATTTGGGAAATATCATCATAAACGAGAGACAGACACAAGCAGTTAAACTAGAGGGGTTTAGGAAGGAACAAAGAACATCTGTGAAAGTATCCTTTACTCCAATTTTTCTTGGCTACCCAAGTTTCTCTTTTTCTTCAATAAAAAGAGGAAAAAATAGATGTTTGTGACCGTAACATAAAGTTTTTAGTAATACATATTATGAGAGTTGGAAAACAACAAAACTCAAGGCAATGAGAGAAAAAAACTAAAACTCCTGACCACTTTCCGCTGTTACCTCCTACAATTCTGATATATAACTTGCATTCATATTAGAGAATCTTTTTCTCTCTACTTTCATTTACTAGAATACACCGAACTAACTCTAGGATCGTTGTTGATGTTGTTTTGTGGAGATTTTGGTTTAGATGCGAGACATTAGGACACTGAGCGTCACATGGGTACCTCAGCACGGTAGTCCCATTGTGGTGTCGCATTACCGACAAAATATTTCACTACTACTGTAACGATTGTTGGTGATGTTTCTTTCTGACTTTGTTCCTGTTCCCTTTCAATAGCTTGTTCAGAAAGAAAATAGTGAACTGAAAACGTGATTCATGAATGATGAATGTTACTTACATGCCTAGAGTCAGAGAACAGAAGAGAGAAAGGAGAAAATAATGCAAAAAAGAAAAGACATCCTTTGGAATGTTCAAGAGTTGGATCCAATTTTGCTAGAATATTACGCTATTTTTTCCTTAGTATTCTTTCACATTTGTGTGCATTATATACTTTTTTGTTGTGATATGTTTGTAGACCCTTGGCAAAGAGGATCTCAAGACTGGTGTGAGACACTGTGACTGTGTCAATCGTAAAACCAAAAACCTGGAGGCGTATGTTAGATGGTTTCAAAGACTTACCTACTATGTAGCATCGGAAATATGTAAGGTATGTCGACTGTTTTCTGTTTGTACTCATTGTATTACAACATGATAAATTATATGGGAATCAGACATTGTGTGTGTGCATTGGTCATTTTCTTTACATTTGTCAATGGGATGGAGTATTGTATAGCAAGAAAGAGGAAATAGCCTTTTTGCGAACAACACTAGTTACAACCAAAAGATACCTCTCTTTACTTAAATGAATAAAAGATCCCATTCACGTAGTCCAAACGAGTGCGGTTGAAATTAAAACTAATGTCGCCTACTTGAATGGATACAATGAATAGCTTTTTTGCGGTGGTGGGGTGCTTGGCTGTAGGCTGTAGTGGCAAATCCATCAATAAAAACAGACCACAACAGACTTTTTTCTCAAAGACTTACACAAGATTGAAGGCAGAGATAGTCTCCATACGCTTTCCTGAACATAAATCTATGCAATTCTTGTGTTTTCCCACTTTTCATCTAATTCATGAAATATTAAATAATTCTTCTCTCTGCTTCAATGCTGGCACTTTCAATACATTTTCTTTTTTGCAGATGTCCAAGAAGAAATCCCGCTGCAGAGTTTGCGAGTATTGGGTACAAGTAGCAAAGGAATGTCTCAACATTCGTAACTTTAATTCCCTCATGGCAATACTTGCTGGTCTCAGCATTCTTCCTGTTGCTCGACTCAAAAAGACGGTAACAATTTAATAGAAAATTTATTACATGTAAAAAGAATGCTGGAAGGGAAAGAGCTACGATTTTGTGTTCTGATTGACGTAACTAATTTTTCAGAATGCCTCATTAATATTCTGACGGGAGCTTTGTTACAATGTTTTAATTTGGTTAAACGTAGAGAACCTCTTCACATAAGCTACTAGACAGTCAACTAGTAACACAAAATTAATTTTCGCTCTTTCCTCTTGTTGAAATGTTTTGTGATGAAGAAACATTGGTTGAACAGACAATATATTTGTAAAATGTAATAGACATGAGTCATGAATGAAATGATGAATTTATATGAAAAGTAAAGTGATCTACCTCATTTTATACACGTGCTTATAATCTAGTGGAGCAAGCCCCTTTACACAGAGCTGGCAGAAGTGGAGAAAGCAGTCGATCCTCAACAGAATTATGCTCCATATAGAAAATTATATAAGGTAAAAGCAAAGTTAGTTTCTGTTACATTCTTCGCTAACAAAGTTTTCCCTTTCATCTTTCTATTTTTTTTCCATCTCTTGTGTACTATTGTTATATACTACCTTTCTCATTTTGTTTATGTGAGACAATAAGTTTTTGTAGATGAAAATTGACGCGAATCGGTTTGCTTTAACTTGTCATTCAATTTATCATTAACTTTTTCCCCAACCGGCGAACACACACACAAACAAACAAACACAGGCAGCTGTATGGCGTTGCACAGGTACGGCAACAGACAGCCGCACTCGTACCGTAGTTGGTGACAGTCAAACTTACAGGATACTTGTACCATACTTTTCTCTTTTGATGAAGGATATCTACAATCTTGATGCTGTTCACCCTTCCAGGTAAGTTTTCCCTAGTCTTCTGGGTATGTTATGTATAATGTTAGGATATAGAGTATTATTTATTCTGGCTAGACGTCTCCGTTTCAATTCCCTACAGAAGTTACTGTTATGATGTTAAAACTTTTCTTAGAAGTTAGTTTGTTACGTGTACAAGAATCGATAAACCATATGTATGTACGTTTGATATACTTATGACAAGGAGAAATTTCTGTTACAATGCAAGTAATCAACTCTGTAATGTTTTGTGACATGTGCGTAATTTACTTATTTTTGATTACTTATACTTATCTCTACGTAGACTACCCAACGGGCATATTGATTTCGAGAAGTGTCGTCAACTTGCCAAGCTTGTTACTGAAATTACTTCTTGGCAAAAAGTTCAATGTGACTTTGTGCAGATTCAAAGCATATTTAATTCCGTCCAAGCATCACCGATTTTTAATGAACAAGGTAAGTCGTTCGATAGAATCTCATTTTTATATGCATTATAATGTTGTAATTTTATACAAAGAAAGTGAAATAAAGAATCGACTAAATTTCAAAAAAGAGATACAGTTTTCTTGGATCTGTCTCTTCTCAAATTTTGGTTTCGACTTTACTATCAATGTTTATTGTCTGATTTGATTATAGAGCTAATCTACGCGTCCTATTTGTGTGAGCAGCCAGAAACTACGCGTGAAAAGGAACAGTTTAAGAAACTTCATCGGCAAAACTTCCAAGTACCTTTGATAGCTTGTAACAGCTCATCGGAAAATGATACTTGACACATCAGTGGCGGCTGCTATTGCTGCGGCATCTTTCAACATTTCCACTTAACCCTTTTCCTATCGCAAGTTCCCTACTGCGAAAAGTTTGCTGTTTCAAAGACTTTTATATCCACTGACACTCGCTACGTTACCATTTCACCAAGAAAGGTTTATTTTTATCTTGTGGAACTTCTATGTATATCCCATGAAATCGCCTTGATTTTAATCACACTGCTAAAGCTGCCAGTTAAAAATAATTGAAACAAGAAGAGCGTTCTTGCAAAATGCTCATTCAGAATAAATCTAACGTGGTGAAATTCTGTGAAACAATTATTGTCAAATAAATGAATACTATTACAAACTGTGCCTTATTTGTCATCGACTCGTGATTTGAATGAAAAATCAGTTTTAATTTCGATGTTACGTATACATATTTATACATATTTACTTTGATGAAATTGAACAATAAAAAATATTTAAGATCAAAAGTTTTGCTACGTGTTAACTATTCTTAATTCTTGGCATAATTTCCACAGTTTTCTTATTGCATAAACCTACCTTCTTTTTTGCATAACTTTGTTAATTTGTACTTTATATTCTTTGTTCTTTTCGACAACATGTCTATGTGTAGTTTTTGCAGTTACCCCAGTGGAATTACCAAAACGTGAAATAAAATACTGTAAAAATGCAAAAATGAACATGCTTTGAGGTTTCAAAGCAAGGGTTGTACGTATGCAAATGAGAAAAGTTGTTGAAACGAAATAATCGCATTACCCCAGATTGCAAATCACTTACCGATACATGCAGTTCAGTCAAGTCAAGCCAGACCTACACCATTCAACGTGACCTAATGTCTCTTGTTTCTATATATTTAATTAGTACTTCCTCCACGTTCAAAAAAGTTTGCCTGTGTTACAAAAAGTCTACTCGATTTTTGTACAGCTGTATCTAAAATTAAACTTCTCCAACTACATTTGGGATTGATTAAAATTAAAATTTACTACTTTCGAATTAGTTTGTCAAGTTTACGCTAATTAATTTAGCACAACCTGAGGAAAGGACCATCACTGTCGCGGACTGGAAAGTTGCATTTTATTCAAAACAAGATGTATTATGCATTATGAAGATGATAGATTTTTGTTTTAACTATAAACTATTTAAAGCAAATGGGTTTTGATTTTGAGTATAAATAATAATGAAAAACACGAACGAACCAATTTCATGTTTTTATTCTACCTTGAAATAGCAATACTTTAGCATTAAATTTTGGGGTTGTTCACTGCACTATAATTTAAAAGGTTTGCTTTGTCATCTAGCGTGTAATTCTGAACTACAAAGCGGATATCCCAGTGTTTACTGGGAAATGATAACGTTGATTTTTGTTCACACCAGGGTGCAGTCGTATTCATTCTGGATAAAAATTAGTTGCAGTACTTACAACCATATATAGTGGTGAAAGTTACATATATATGTAAAAAACCCAAGAAAGGTGAAAGTTGTAGCTGCAAAAAGTATGTATTACGTATTAAGGAAGTCCATTGATGTGAAGTGCAGTGTACATTACACCGTATGTTGAGTATTAATAATTCGAAACGAGAGTTACACTCTCTCGATTTTTGATTATTTTTGGTTTACTAATTCTTCAAAAATAAATTCAAATTGGGTAAGACTCACTACTTGGCTTTTGCATTCTTCTGATCATATTTAGTATATCCCTATCCCTACATAAGTATCATAAAGTGTACAAAACTAATTTTAATATTATTATGATGTATGTATTTGACCGATTTGTCTTTTTATCGGATTATATTTAAAAGATTGCCACAAAACGTTGAACAGTTTTGTAGTTCCCAACTGACTAAGTGAACATAACTGAAATCAAAGAATTGGAGCTTGGGATATTTATGATCTTGACTACCGAGTTGACTTGTCATTTGTTAGGAGAAAAGAAGTAATTGCATTTATAAATTTCAATACAAAAACCACATAGTGGCACAGTTGACAGGGGAATAAATACAATGCACATTTCTTCTTATATTCCAAGAGTCACCGACCCTAATGACATCGTATCAGAATGTGTTTTATTGTGGTCACAGTTTACATAAGAACATATTAAGAAAATGTAGTTAAAAACTTTTCTTACATCTGAGAAAATAACAAGCCTGTATAAGAAACCCAAAAACATGAATATAATTGCCATTGTGCTTTGGGAGTAGAAAAATTCAGGGGCGAAATATGTAGTGGTTGCTAGCGATGTGACATCTGACATGATAAATGGACTCTTGTCGAGGAAACGATGCATAAGAAGTTATAAATACCGATGTGGTATAATATATAAAGTGGTTAGAATAAGCTTTCACTGACATATTATTGCAGAATATCTCTTGGTGTTTTTATTTGTGCCAAGGACCAAGGGAGATGACATGAATGAACACAAAAACAACCACAGCGTTGAGGAAAGAATGGTTAGCAGCGGCAGCACAAAAAATGAGAAATATCAACAAACTGCTTTCATCTACATTCCCTTTCATCTATATTTCTTTTCAGATGATCTATGCTTTAGGTCCATACACGCTTGTTGCTATTCTTTTCAGCAGACAGTGATGAAGATATGATAGAAGTTTCACATTATAAAAAACCAATTCTCTAAAAACAATTCTAAGATGATCCAATCGGAGCTTTGTTTTGGTCTCTTCTTCATTCTTCTCTGTAACATATACAAATCTGTCCGGAATTCAGTGAGCATACGCGCACTCATGAATTAATAAATTAAGTTCCTCAGCAGACCGAAAAATAAACTTTCCCTATAACATGTGTAGCCAAGAGGCATAAATAAATATAATTAAATGCACAGCACGGGCTCATTATGTTGGAAATACAGCAGCTAAAAGTACATGAATATTAAGTACTAACAAAATTCTGGTAGCAATAAGTCATGGGATAAATATAAAACGCCATAATAATCTTTTTTTATTTTCAACTTGATAAAATTGTATTTTTAAAACGTATTTATTAACAAGTATGCAAAGAAAACTACATTTCACGAAGAGCACAGTACCGGTTACAAAACAACTTTCTCCCTCTGCGAAAGAATAAGGATCGCCCAACTAAGCTGCCATTACATGAGGAACAGTGCATGCATTTGGTGTTTGAGTGCCAAAATGCATTGCCACCTTGGACAAATGGCATTGACGGAGGAATAGGACCATCGCAAGTATTGCAAATCTTAAAATAGTAAAATAATTTATAAATCATAATTTGTTTACGTATAAGCTTACACTAATAGTTTTATAGGGTTGTTTACAACATTCCATTTATAAATTACCTTTTGAAAGTGTTTTTCATGGCATTGAAAGCAATAAGGGTGCTTATTTCGAACAAACACATATTCAGCGTCCACCAAAGGCTTTTTACATGCTTGACATGAGAAGTGTTGTTGGTGCCAAGAATTGCCTGCGGCTGACGTGTACGTAGGATCATAGATAAGCTCTTGACATTTAGAACACTTTGGGATGTTTGCCACACGGACGTAGTGCTCTCGACAGTAGGGCTCTTCGTCAAAGAAGCTGTGATCACTTTGTGACAGGTCTTTGTCGCATTCTATACATGTAAAGCAACGAGGATGCCAGGCAATGTCAACTTCATCGTTGGAGTAAAAGGCCGCTTCACCTGACGCAACAATCTTGTGGCACTTGTGACATTTATAAAACTCTCTTTTGCTTCGTTGTATTTTCGTTCTACTTGAGGTACTCGATTCCTTGTCCATATCATTCGAGCCTTGACTTTTTGTAGATGCTGTCATTTGAGAAGATGAGAGACGTTCCTTTAGATGATCCCGATGAATCCTGTCACCTGAACATCGGTTTTGCATTTCAATCGAAGTATTGCTCACGGATATAGACTGGCCAATGGGTTCTACAAGAAGCTGTGAAGGAGTAGCCACTACATCATCATATTCTCTTGACAAAGAATTAAGAATTTTTTCTTTGTCCTCTTCTTCGTCTTCGTCTGAATCTGCGGATGTTTCTTCGTTCATTTCGTTATACACCAAATATTCATTCGCGTTTGGATCAATATGACAGTCCTCTGCGTATCAAATGTGGATTTTTAAAAGTCTACAGATCAATTTCAACTGGACATGATAAAACATCTTTATATACAAATACCTATACATCACGCACCCTGATACTCCTCGGATCGAGCACCGAATGATTTACCACCACCGCTTTGCACAGATATCCAAGCCATGTAAGTTGCATAATCTTGCTCATCATTCGCTGTAGCAATTCTTGCCATCATTTCCAATGGTGTATTATCATCTTTGTAATTTGTTCCATCTAATAATTCATTTTCTTTCTTTTGCACAGCCATGATAGACTCATTACTAGCTTTCTCTTTCATTTTGTTGGCCAAAGTATCTTTAGTATAACAATTACGATCTTCTTTCGAGGATTCCAAATTCAACTTGCAGTTCGACTTGATTTCATTATGTGCACTAACTTTTGTCTGCGGTTGGCGTAACACAGCTTTTGAATTGGTTGGATCCAAAGAAGAAACTATACCTGATGGCACCCTCGTCTGGAACGCTTTGCAAATTTCAAACATCGACTTTGATGTTTGAATGGCTGCATCATTTATTGCAGTCTGTGATACAACACTTTGAGTGCTCCTGTTGACTCCGGCAGCATCTTTTTTGGTTCTCCCATCATAAGCCATTGTCCGTAGGTTATTCTTTGCAAGTTGGGATTGAGAAGTTATGTAAGTAGGAGCAGACAAACGTTTACTACCTGCAACTTCACGGTCAGGACGACTTCCTCCTCCAGTTTTATCACCAGACGAAACTGGCAAATAATCGTCCAGTGATTTTCTTCGAAGACTAGCAGTGTCCCAGTCTAAAGATAATGTAGTTTTTACTGCTTTCACATCACTCTTTCCCAAATCATCATTACCGTCTTTTTTGTTGTATGAAGAATTCTTTGGTCCAACTCCAATCATTTGAGATTGTGCAGTTTCAGCGCGGGCAACAGGAAACGAGTAAATACCAGTACGGTTATCATCTCCAATATTATTTTTCTGAACTTCTTTGGATTTGATAGCAGATGCAGATCCAATATTTGCTTTCGAGTCACTATCTTTTACTCGTTCTGATTTTGCAATAATATCGTCTACCTTGGACTGAGAAACTTTCAGTTCATCAGTAAAAGGGGTTTCATGCAACCATGAGGGTCCTGCCATCGTCGAACTATCATTTGTAGGCTGGTGTGAGTCAATATTCGTCCTGTTGACTTTCTCAACAATTTCATCAACTTCTTGCTCAAATGATTTCCTGATATTTTTTACTTCGGATTTGACTGACTGTGGTGGAGCTATGGCTGGAGCTTCCATGTTGAATTCATTTTTGAAAAATATCTCACCCGACTCATTTTTATTTTGTTGGAAACGCTGCTCTGATTGTGAGTCAGTTGGGTTGAAAGGATTCGTTGAATGGAAAGAACGGGCTTGCTCTGGCTGTGGTGATATTGGTATTGAACGAATTGATAATGCGGTTTGGTTGCTACTTTCTTTTGCGCTGGGTATCATATTCTGAGACGGATTTTTGCTGACTGTGTCAACAAAGCGTACATTGTCTTGTTGAAATGAATTTTCAGGAACTTGTAGCGTGGGAGTTTGTGTTTGAAAAGTTTGATGATTTGAAGCAGTAGCGGAAGGAGAATCTTTATTAAATGCACTAACATTTCTATTGCTTTGAAGGGGTGCCAGTGAATATTCATGCTGCTCAATGTTCTCAGGTACCGCATCCTTATGCTTCCAATGATATTCCTTTTGATCGCCTGTTTTGCTTGGTACACGTTTCCAGTCTAGTTCAATGTTCTCAGGATTTGCACAATGAGAGCCTACACAACGAGCAGTTAAGCTATATCTTCTTGGTTTATTAGAGGTATCCTCATCTTCAGGTTCTGCTAATGATTCCCAACGAGCTGTCATATTTTTCACTATATTTTTGACATGGAGAAAGGATTTCGAAAACGCTGCTGCAGCGGGTCCTGCACCTGTTCCATGGAAAGGATTGTAGGGATTCGATGCATCAGAATCAGTCTCGTTTTGAATTTGAATGGTTTCCGAGATCGTAATTTGGGCCGTTCTTGAAGGTTGTTTGCTAATTTTTGTAATAGCATGACTGCTAGTTTGAGTTTCATTGATTTCAGTGTTTCTGTAATGACAGGGGCATCTGCACTGGCATGTGTTTTGCTGAGCGGGTTGAGATTTATTGCCATCCATTAAATGTCTGTTGACTAGACTTTCACTTCCCGTCGTGATCAGTTTCGTGTATTGGCAATTGCTGTGTAAGAAAATAACATGACATGGCCATGGTCAAATCCAGAATTTACTACTAAAGACCTGAAGACTAAAGAGCTTCATTTGTTGTAAAATAAAATCATTAAACCATTAACCAACATTCCCAAGGACAACGAGAAACATACGCATGTATCATGTATTGACGTAGAAGTAATAGATTGAGTGCTTTCTTCTCGAGTAAAATCTATACAAAAGGACACGGATTTTCAATACGTCAAAGAAATCATAATATGACAGCAACAGTGCATTAGCATACTTAAAAAATTTATATGTAAACAAGCCCCAGTCCGTCACCATTAGAATACACCACTCATAGTGTATAGTGGCTGGCATGATGTCAAAACAAGTTAAGTGAATGTTCAAAAATTTACACAGCTTTGCCGAAGGGTAAAATGGTTGGTTCTGACAGCAAATTTTCATTTCCTGACACATCATTTATTGGTTTGAGTATGAAGGTTGGTATCATTATTTTACTAAAGGAATCGAGGTTGTATCCTGTATAGTAGTTTTAAAACTAACGCCCACGTTGATTCATGTCTGTTGAAAATGATATATATACATAATTTCAATGCGTCGAGACATCAGTATACAGTTATTTTGCTTCACAAAAAATCTTGGTATATCAAACTTACTGTAAAGGAAATTAGAGGCTACTCATTGAATTTTTTATGTCGATATGTGCTTATAGCCTCCAAAGTATTTATTTTATTTTGGGACTGAATTATGTCACATTGATCGAGTGATGATAGTACTGAAGCTATCGCACAAGGTTTCCAAACTGAAAGTCCAGTCATTCTTATGCTTTTTGAGTTCTTTTGATCTTATGAGATTTAAATGTAAAGTTGTGTTTTTCAATGATAAATGTAGAATATTACGTGATTTTACCATTCACCAAAGCAGTCAATGTTAAACATGTGATGTTTCGTGGGATTACATGAGCATGTCGCTTTTCAGTTTTTAATCCAGAAACGTTGGCTTATGTTCTCCGTACATAAGCTAACGTCAATGGTGAGCAAGTTAAGTACTTTCTCATCATGAGAGTGATACTTCAAACTCCATTACCTTAACCGTCAAAGTACATTAAGCCATCATGACTAATTTTAGAACACAAAACGGAGTTGGTTAATTGCTACTAAGTGCTTATTGCAGCGCACAATTAATGTTCAACTGAATTTAAGGTAATTGCTTGTAAATTTCAAAAGATTGTATGCAAAAAAATGAAGGATATAATTTTCATGGAGTCTCTTTTTTATTACTGCTTAGTGAAACCAGAAAAAAGCAGATGGATTTTTCGGTTAAGGCAAAGTTATTGCAGAAGCTTAAAAATCAAATCTACGCATTCAATAATACTCCTTTAAACAAGCCGATTAGTCGACTAATGACCATTTTTCGGCCATTTGTCAATGATATGCTGCTGATATAAATGTTTCATTCTGACCTGTTTAAAAATAATTTTGAACTGTACTAAGTAAGCTACACAAACACAATACAAACTGAATGTTCTTGCATTATCCCTTCTTCTATGAATTCTTGTTTTAATTCTGTGTTCATTCTAATTGCTTAAAATGTTCTTCCAAAGCATTCTTCATGTAATAAACGAATTTAACGAGTTGGAATTATGGTACTGTTATGAATCTTCTCAACAAAATCGTGCATTGATTCTTGCATTGGCTAAAGTGAGAAGACAATGACTTGTGCGATTTTTCGCTACACATATATTAGCTAGTAATGAGATTACGGTACATAATTTTCTTGGGAAACATCTGCATAACAAGCCCATTACTTCTTTCAGCACTGAAATTTGTGAATGATATGCTATACAGCATAGTCTGTGTAATACTTTAAACTCATGTTTATTTACGGATAATTAACTTTCTCCAGATTCTTAAGTAAACAGGATGCCTCATCCCAAAGCGGCTTCCCCGGGGATGATGTGGTATGGAGGAAAAAACATTCGTTTGCCTTATCCAGTACAAAACTACAAACTGTGGTAGCACATCAAAAAGACAAACTAGACTGGAAACTACGATACTGCTCTTTTAACTCATCAACGACGAACGTTGAGCAACTCGGCTCACGGCTTAGACATTTATGAGTCTACGAATATCTAGCTTAGGCGGAAATGTCTGAATTGCGAATTATTTCAGTTATTTATCATTTAAATATTGCCAATGATCATTCGATATTTACTTTATAACAAAATGCCCTAGTTAATTGAAACCCACATCAAAACATCGTCATCATCAAATGAAAGAATGGTTTAATATGCGTTCCCGAATACAAGATTTCAAATTCAAGTTCAGTTCCAGTACAAATTCCAGTACACCACTGTGGCCGTTAGTATGTGTACTCCAATGTAAATGAACAAATTTTCGAAAAAATAGTTTTGCTGAGAAATGAACGAGCAGACTTTCGGGGATTTATAATTTATGACGACAACAACAGCGGAAGCATATGAATGTGAATGAACATTCATATATAGTAGGTTATTATAATATAAAAGAAGGATGAGTGTGAAAATTTTCACATAGACATTTTAAGGGAGAGAAAAGAGTGTGAAGTTTGCAGCCCAAAGAGAAATCCTGTTGATAGAAGGAAGACAACGGAAAGATGGCAGACGAGAAAAGACGATGAGCTTGAAGCGGTTTAGGGAATATGATGTCTTTTCCCTCTCGTTGACTTCACCTTTTTAGTGCTCAACACTTTCATCCAAAGAAAGCATGTAATTGAGCGAATTCATCGTGTGTGAAGTGAAGGTACGCGCAAGGGAGGAATGAACGCAACACAGAAATGAAGAAGAAATTGCAGAGTCGAAATGACAATGACAAAAAGGTCTTATGTTGAAAATGAGGACAAACCACGATTTGACTTAGAATTCTACTATGAATTTTATTAAATATTATACTAAGAATGAGATTATATATGAGTTATATACGGCATGTTCCTCGGTTATTATTACTTATTACGTATACATATATTTATGGATAGAAAGAGAGAGAGATACATGGTTGGCTGGTTCAAAGATGAACACACTACTTTCGTTTACAAAGCCATGCTCTTGCATTCACCTCTTTTCCATTCTACGAATGTTCTAGTGTTCCTTCTCAAATTGCTTATAATTTTCTGATTCTGATGGAAGTTGTGACAAACGAATCGAGTGTCACGAAAAAGATAAAAGTTGCTTTTTGCGTTACGTACGCACTCGTCCATCACCGAAAACAGACAATTGCTTCTCCGCTCTTTATTTCGCGTCAATATAGAGTGCTGCTACTTAAACTATGGTACGTGAAATAATGACATTATTTTTGACTCCTCTATTTTAAGTGACCCTGGAATGAGAATGCTTACTTAGGCGTATATGTAGGTATGCCTTTACATATTCCCACTTTTCCCCTTATGCACTCGTATTATAATATGGAGAGAAAAATATTAGAGAGCAACGGAATTGTAAAAGATGAAATGTACAAAGCATGTCCTTTTTGCAATTTCGAACAAAAGAACAAAGAAACGCTTTCACTTTTGATTCTAAGATTTTAACGAAACTTTTGTAGCTTAAATACTCTAGCCTATCTTTCTAAAATAACAATCTCAGGTTGCCATTTTCTGGAAACAATTGCGCTGTGTCGTTTGTTTTACTGCCAATTTGTACTTTATAATGGACGCTTTCATTTGTGATTCATTCAAAGTACAGGTGTACGTACTATTTTCGGAATGACATTATGTTTCTTTATATCAACTTTGGAAGTATGACGATGGTATGGGAAGAAAATTTTAGAGAACAAGTTGAATTGCGAGATGAGAAAATAAATTTGATTCCATAGGCTTTTTAGACTGAAGTGAAATAAATAGATGAAATAAACTCAAAGAAACTATTTTTATGTACTTTAATGTATTTAAAAATAGAGAATGCATAGGTATGGAGGGCAAAGCATGTATATATTTAACGCATGTGGTTTGATTATAAAACATTTGATTGACCTTCGACCTTTCTTTGATCTGGAACAGTCGATTTAATCTAAAACTGATAGGGTTTGTACTACGGACCTAATGACTCTGTTTATTTACATGTCAAAGGACTGAAACATACGGACGCTACACGCAATTTACAAGCCTGTGTACTGGTGGTGGACTTTCTTCGTACTTCCACCTAGTAATCTTCGAAAATTGATAACACGAAGCATATTTGAAATAATGGGAAAACTGAGAAAAAAAATACAACCAACAACCCATGAAGTTTACGTACTTTTATGAAAGTCGTGGATGGGCACAATTGGTCTCGGACAAACTTACACTTGTCCAAAATTGATCTTATCAACAGTCATCCAAACGTTTCTAGATGCTTATCATCCGTTCCATGAAAATTGGAAATGGGAAATAAAGCGCCAAGGTGGTGATGAAACCATTAGTTTTCACTCGAATTTTGCCGTCAATGTCTTTTGGTTACGGTTTTACTTTCACAGTATTCCCCCTCCTTTAGGTCCAACGTCCTTAGTTTAAACTATATTTGCTTCTGGTGCGTTTATGGTGTGAGGCTTTTAAAGTAGAGTGTCTTGTTCTCTTGTCAAGTGAGCTGTGAAAATCGTTTAATCTTCACAGTAAGAATCAACAAGCAGGGAAATGTGGGCAAGAATGAGCGTGAGTGCGGGAAAGTGATAGGGTAGCAATTTTGAAGAATGAGCTGCGATCTGCGATAACAAGACCATTTCATGGCAGAATTTCTCAAAGATCAGCAATATATATATATATATATATATATAAATGGTCTCAGAATTAGTTTCAGCTTAATTGTTTGCTTGCTCATTTTCCGTTAAAGCTCTATTTTTACAGGGAAATCCGAATGCCAGTGCCGCAAATGAAGAAGCCACAAATATGTGTATATCTACTTGTGTATATACTCTAATCCAAGAGCATAAATGAAACCGTGACTCTTTCATAAAATCTGATGACAAGCAGATATCGAGCGAAAATTTGAAGTAATACAAACATACTTTTGCAAAGCAAATACTAAAGAAATGTATTTTAGTGTGCACTTATATATATAAATTCTGAAAATCATCGCTTGACGAGCAATCCAATCCAATGTTATTTTACTTTCAAAGAAAAAAAATTGAATCCGATTATTTTCCCTGTTTACTGTCGTATAAACATATATACATACTTATACGTACTTAGAATCATTATATGTTTACATTTTTATTTTTTGTGACTCTTCGCATGCCCTCTCTATTCATGCATACATCAGCATTATTAAGCCAAAAGAAGATTAAATGGGTCATTAAGTTTACAAAGAGCTGGAAAATGTTTGGAACTGCAGATTCTGCAGTTTTTTTTAGATGAATCAAGAAAAACAAAGTTCATAAACTGTTGCAGCATTCCGAAAGCAGATCACGTACAAGCATCTATTTCCCCCGAAGAACTACGAATACATAATGCCAAATATACATATTATATACATTTGCTTTACCGTAAAATGTTCACATTGCATACTTACAAAAAGGTTTATGCATATTTGAGATAGTAACATTTTGTTACGCCACCACGCGATTAATATCTTTCTAGTCATGACTGCTTAAACGTAGGGCGGATGCAAGGAAAGAACGAATACAGTTATTCTACCCAAATTCTGACTTATATTATGTAAAAACGCAATAAAACGTTTAGACAAGTCAAAGGTAGATCAAAATTAATATAATAATTTTCAACATCAAACGAAGCGCCTAGAGGGTTATTAGTTTTCCCTGATAGGCGTATTAACCAGGTTGTCACTTTTAAACTGGCCTCGCTACCACTGCTATTATTGCAAAACTTTGGTAATAAATTAGCGATTCTGTTATAAAAATAATTAGTTAGTTAGTTCCTTTGAAGACTCAAAACAAGCAAAGATTTGTTTTGATTCTTCTTAAGCAGAAGTCATCCTACACCCCTTGGCAAAGGGAAAGAGCTCGTGTCACGGCATTTTATTATTCTAACTTTTGTCTAGTGTTATATTCAACATGATCATTATTCAAACTTGGCTTGATGATTTAACGGAAAGAAGTTATGATGCACGTGCCTCCATTCTGACATCTGTGGCGACCAACTTCTTCCAAGATTTAAACTTTACGAACTACTACACTTCCAATGTAATATAATAATAGAGCATACCACAATATATGAGAGGTAGAAATGACACCAAACGAGGCTTCCAAGGCTTTGAATCTCTATTTTCATTTCGTGTGTGTATATTCCTTTTTTACTGTTTCCCTTCACATATTTCTCCGTTTGAACAAGTGATCGTAATAATACTCTTCAGTTTTTGAGTTCTTGCTATCTAGCAACGTACGTACGTTTTAGTTTTGTGATATGGAACTGTTCTATTTGACACATGAATTCATTTCATTTCCGTTTGGTAGAATACAATTTCCTCTTTCTCAAGACGTGAACGAAACAAGTCAATCGTACTATAATAACATAAAAGTATGTTCTTTTGTTGTAGTTTAAACTAAACAAGCGGATCAACTTAGATTATAGTACAAGACACTTTCTTTGCAGGAAAATAATTTTGAAAAAATAGTGTAGAAAGCATTTAGCTCCATTTCAATTTCAAAAAACCCTACTTAACCAAAAAAATCGAATATGAAAAACTATTTGCGAAAATTTTGGAATTCATACTTGACTGGTAAGCATTTTTATTTTTGAAAACTACCAAACGATTGTACATTCAAGTTGAGCAAAAACGTGCACAGGTAATTACGCATATTTTGAATCGGTTTTAAAGTACTCTTTAAATGATGCATAGTTGCATACACATCGATAAAATATATAGTTTTTTAAGATGTGTCATCATACAAAAGCGTCACTTTTACTGCCACTGAGCAAATACTTTGTTTGAAAGATAGTACAACAACTTGGTACCTGTCGACATTCATATTACTTTCACTCTGATACCAGTACTCGCCAACATGCGATTCCATTTCACACGCAAACATAACATGAAAGAATGGCTGACGCGAAATTCTGAATGATTGTCGGCTGATACTGACAGTGTAGAAGTAGGGATTTCACTTTCACTTAACTTACATACTATCTTTAATAAGATATATAACACCCACTTACCATCACCCATATCTCCTTATGTTAAAGGAATACTGTGCTACTTTCCTGCAAACTTTTCCAATATTGTATACCTTCTCACTTCCTTTTTCATTTAGGGATACATCCCGAATTTGGAGCATCAGAGATGAAAACAAACAAAACAACACTTTAATAGCAACCAAAAATGAAGTGACTGTCTAACATTCAGTATATACATCTCTATATGTGCAAACTACATTTCAATCTATTTCATTGTAGCATATTTTAGTTTTGTTCTGACACTAGCTGTAAATCATATTTCATCTATACTTGATGATTAACTAAAATAAATTTTACTATATATTGTAGGACAGACTCTTCATTATGGTTTCAAAACTAATTTTCTATTTAACCCTTTGGTATGTCTAAAGAGGCCTATACCCTAGGGATAGATGCAAAGTGAAAGTATTATAAAATGTTGGAAAACAAATGACTTCTAACTACTAGGCAAGGCCAATCATTTTATGTTCTACTTGATAGGCTTTATATGAGCTATTTGATAATATTTGAAACAGGCAACTACCGGCACATTTTTTGTTTTTAATGATATTAAATATATTCATCCAACTTTGGCAGTTGCTTACTACACCCTCGGGGGAAATATTGTGGTGAAAGTAGCATATGTTCCGGGGGCTTTCCATGTACCCCAGTTAAATTACACTATTATTTCTGAGTTCCGCGCATGGAAGACTATTAACATTTTATTTAAGACCTACAAAAAATGTTTACATGCTGAAGTTTTTATTGATGCTTTAATTTTAAGTGCTATAAATCAGCATTTCAATGGCTGAAAATCGACTCTCATATTCTTTACCGACAACCCAAAAATCGGTCAAACATAGTATGGTATGAAGGTCAAACTTTGCCCTCATTTTTATACAATACAAGAATAATAACATAACATCAATATTTCTTTTTCTTTTATAGGGTTTTTTGCCTTTAATTGGTCCTTTTTAAATGTTACTGACGGACAGCACAGTGATTGTGTCCTACAAAATTGACAAGAATTTCATAATCCTCTATTTGTGGTACATCTGTCCTGTCTCTTAAAATGTCTTTTTATGTGCACTTTTATTTTCAGTTCCATTCAATGAACAACAATGCTTTCATGCTGAAAAAAGACTGCGGTAAAAGTTTCAGAGATAGAGTTATGCACTTAACTTAGCATGGGATACCTTTTTTCATGGGAATATGTACACTGAGAAAGCAAAGATATTATGGAATAGCCATGTAATATATAGTATCTTTTACGGCGAAGCGTCTGTGTGGCGAACTCTTGCTGTTAGTGTTCTCTCCCAAGTTCTCCTGCTTCAAGCCCGTCGAGTGAAAGAACTGAGCTGCTGGTACAAAAAGAAACAACAAAAGCAGTTACCCGCCAGTTCGGATTAGGAACGTTGCTGAAACACTTGCTTCATCGCGAACACTTCATCGAGTGAAAGTTGTGCTCACTTCGATAGAAGGGAACAAGTAAATAGAAAATACAAATGAAAACTTTTACCGGCAAGTTTTTGAGTGAGTGAACTTTACAGCGTTAATTTCCTGCAGCAAAATAGGTAATGTTTTAAGTGTTCCTGCTGCCACACACATACAAACAGCTATATACTCAACTGATGCGTTGTCAAATTCGTAAATCAAATAAAATATAAAACACAATAGTTGATATGTTTATGTGTCGCTTTCGCCGGAGGAATTTCCACACTTTCAAAAAGTGAGTGTCCATGTCAAGCACATCCCACTGGAAAATAAAATTTCAAAGTGGAAAAGTCAGTACAAAAAAGTACTATTTTCAGAAGAAAAAAAGAAATAGACCACGGGAAATTTTGAAAAATTTCACGTTAAAAAATTCGTTGCACGAAAAAAATAAGTAAAATTCGATTGAACAGAAAAGTTAGCGGAAACGAAGTTTTTTATGTAAAAAGTGTGTATAACGGGGAACTTGTTATTGTTTCTTGTTTATGACCACCAACATCCGAGCACATCATGTCTTTAAGAGAGAAACGGCCCGTTGTACTTTCAAACTTGTCCTCTTATTCTTCTTGAGGAAGCCAATAAAACGCATAATGTGTTGCCACTATTACAAAAGAAAATGAGCTGGCAAGTTGTCGAGAGTCGACTATCCTTGTAACTTGACTACTTTTTCTCTAACAAACAACTGCATCATTCTACATAAAAACTTACACAATTTCTAGTGTCGTTTGTAGCTTTAAGATGCTGTGCTGTGATATCAAAAAAGATTTCAAACACTGAAAAAGAATAGAGCAATTGGAACAGAACAGAGAGCTACACTTTCTGTGACAAAAGTCATTGTATACCTTGTAAATGTTTGTACACATTTTATAATGTTCCTTATTCCTTCTCTGCATATTTGCTGGAGTTTTGTGTGACCAAAAAAAGAACAGAGAGTCATACAATCAAAGAGAGAATGATAACGATAACAAAACCAAATTCAATATTATATATCGTAGAATAACAACAATAAAGAGACCCAAAGTGCCACTACGACGGAACATATAGGACGTCGAAAATAGGTACATTTAAAGCAGTTGTAGTAAAAAATGGAACGAGGAGAGCATTCATAAGAGCCGTTTACGCTCTGTAATTGGCAAAGTTTTTGTGATAAACGTGTAGTATAGAAAAAGAAGTCCAATGGATCATCCGGCCTGATAAAGCCGACTTCCACATGGGCTTCCCATTTTCCTTCCGGAACTCTTCCCTACTTACACAGTTCCATATTATATCACTGTTCTACTGTCACATTATTACTTGCTATTTGTGTACCCCATGTGGAGAATGAGACCAAGTACAGCTAGTCTTACGTACAAAATGATCGTCATCAACAACTCACAAAGGAAAAATCATCAGCTTGAAAACTAACATTACTAAATAACCTACTCTCCTTCTTTTACAAAGGTTTCCTGGATTGGTTTTTTGAAAAGATGATGATAATGATGGCGACAACGGTCTAAAAACCAACGATCAAACTCTCCAATACAAGAATCCGCTTTTACGTTTTGGGTATAATAACCGCATAATATTTCCTTTCCTTCTTTTTGTTAACTATCATCCATCATACATTTATTTTCCTAAAAATGCGAAGTCGAAAAGAAATCTGGAAAGTTCTTTAACTTATGATGGGCATTGTCGGTTGTATTTCTAGTAAAAAAAGGAACAATCAGGTGACTTCAAATAACATAAAAGTTGAACACAAAAAGGGTGGCTTTTATCCAGAAGAAGTTTGCTTCTTCATAGATAGGTACGTGAGTGGATAGTGGGTAGGGATGTAAGGTAGGTAGACAGACAGAGACAATCAGAGGCATGATAAGAATTATTATGGACTGAATATTACGACATCCATTACGTTTCTCAATTTTCTTTCATTTGAAACCCCCGGTAAGGTAATATCTTTTTTCTTCAACGGTGAACGAATCATATAACTGTAAAAAGTAAAAAAAGAGACTTTTTTCTTTTCTAATGTGTCGGCGATGGTCTATATGCCGTGTCGTCGTGTGGATGTTGTACATTATGGTAAAAGTACAGAGATACTGTCTCTTCGACCTCCTGAATGTCGAATACTCGTAAATATGGTAGAAAAAAGAATCCGGTTCACTTCCACTTTTATTATTCCTTCGTATTTTAAAACTGACAATATCTTCTCACAGCCTTCATACTGTCTTGGCTTCCGCAAAATGTATATTTTTACAGGACAAGCCTTCTTATATGCCTTTAATATGCAGGTAGAGAGATATGGAATTTATTTTATGTTAGAGAAAAAAGTGAATATCTAAAAGTTTTCGATGGTACATTACCATGCATGATCGCGATCGTCGTGAAAGAGGAAATACTGTGTTCGTTGTCTGGTGTCTCTTTTTTAGTAGCAGGGATGGAAAAGGGGACACAAACATGGGGGAAATAGAGCTGGAGGAGAACGTGATCGTAGTATTATAGTAGATATGTATACGTAGTAAATGTGGTAGTAGTACTAACTTACCTCTTACTTTCACCAGTGTTCTCAGGCATACTGGTCTTCATCGTGCTAGAACGACCCCCTGGTTCTAGGGCAAAAAATATTATTTTTATGCAGATTGGCGTTGTGTGCATCAGCATCATGAACTCAATATTGTGCTCGTTGTCTTTTCATAATTTTTGTAATAACACAGCACGTATGTATGCCCATCGTCATGTTATCTTAGAAGCCTCGCCAGTTTACACAATTAAGTTTTTTCCTGCAAACGTGGCTATTTTTAAAAGCAAAGAAAGCAACAACAGGACGGACAAGTACAGAGGTACCTTAGAGTAAAAAATCTGGTTTGTAAACTGATTCTCTTAGTTGTTCTACTGTTGTTCTTTACGAGTTCTTGTACGTTCTTGTTCAGTCGTAGCAAAACACCAGCACGCAGGCAAAATAAACAATACGATAGCCAAGCAGTCATTCTGAATTTTGATAATGATGTTTGGTAAACGTTGCGCAGCGGCTGGGTTCTGGGCGTTACTTGTGTCGTGTTATGAGATGTCAAACATACAAAATTGTCATTTTTTCAGGAAACCTAATACCGAAAAAAGTGTGTTATGTTGTAATTTGTGACTTAGGAATTTAATGATTGTTACTTTAGGTATTATATGCTCTTATGTACATACGTATGTATCGTATGTATACGCACTTAAAATACTTACTTAGCTGTGATTGATCATTGATCAACTTTGGATTTTAAATTACAATTTGTTATTGTACAATCAAATGTCAATTGAAGCTGACGACACTTGTACACATTTCTGTACATTTGTATCCACCTTCCTATTTAACTTTAATTTACTTAGCAAACATGATGTAAGGGTGGAAGACTGGAAATACTTTGAAATCAATGATGAAAAAATGATCAAAATCAAAAAAGAAAGTAAAAAGAAAAAAACTGACATGCATTAGTTTTCGTTTCAGTGGAACCTTAACACATAAGTTCACTATGGCTTGATTTGAGCAAAACTAAAAATGACAAGTCCTAACGGTGGCAAGGGACATGTTGACACTTGGGATCTACAACGGGATGCAAGGGGCAAAATAATTCTCGTGTGTAGTTTCAGCTCAAACGTTCATATACGATTCATGTATATGCATACATAGACACATGACACACGACACGTGCATACGACCTATCAGTTTATTTTCCTACTTGTATGTAATGTAAAAAGACTTATGTACATTTTTAAACTTATACTCATTTCAGATGCACACAAAGATATATGTAACAAGGGCTAGACACACAGATCAAACTCACACAAAGTTATGCTTGGACACACTTTTATGGAAGAGTGAAAGCTGAACTGGATTGAAAGCGGGTAATACGTATATGGTTCTATGTGCAGTGCACGTAACAATTTCCATGCAAAACGAAACCATTTTTGCTAATGTTGACTTTATTGTTGTCGGCTCTTCTCCATGCACACATCCGGTTGACTTTTTATGGTTTTAAAAAGTCTGCCTATATTTCGCAGCCGGAATAAGAATATTGCCTACATGTACGATGGAGTAATAATAGTAAAATGGTAATTCGTGTGTATATTCATGTAGCATACAAGGAAAAAAATGCTTACTATCTTTTCTACCTTCTACATTGTGTTATATTATACTATCTTCCCGTCATGATATGAAAGTACAGGGTGAACATTTAACTGATACATGTTGGTGTAAAACGGAAGAGACATGTAAGCAAAATTGCAGTGAAAAGCTACCGACTCTCCTTAATGCTCACTCACCCTCAGCCTGACTGGGTGAAGGCGTCTACCTTTTAACATGATGTCTTCAACCTTTCTCCCTCGTCACGCTCTTTCGTACTTACTTCCTTAAAGATTTTACAGATATATTATCATGCATGTATGCAAGGGGTATCATGGGGAAACCCGGACTTAAAGATATGATAGTGGTTGTGTGTGTGTGTGTGTACGTCTTTGAAACATGCATGCTAAAAGGCTGATATGTAAAATGGATCTTTGAAACGATATGCCATGCCGCTACTCACACTCTTAGCTTCATATATAAATCTGCATTAGTGCTCGGAAGGAAATGCCGTTTAAATAGATGCATATCAGGCAGCGTAAAAAAAGTGAAAAAGTTATAAAAGGTATATATTCCGGCTGAGACCAAGATTTTCAACTAGAAAAGGGGAAAAGACAAGACATGTATGTATACTACTTCAAACAAGGCCATAGTTTACTCACTTTTCTCCCTCTTTCCTAAAATTGCTCTTTTTCAAGTTATTCCAACCAACATATCCATTCATAAGGAGATTTGGCTTGGGAAAAGCAAACAGATTGTCTTGCAATCGCAAATGAAATACTGACTTAATTTTAAACTCTTCTAGCATAAAACTAGCTTTTATCGTATGCATTGTATTTTGCTTTCTCCCGCACTCCCGGAGAAAACCGTTAATTTCATATGCGGACGGAAATCCCTCAAGAATGTTTTAGTAGTGTACTTTGTAGATGCTGGTTTGTTTGATGGTGATAGTGGCAGTGGTGCGCAAGTGAACATTTATAAATTTCATGAATTAAGCCAGATTAAATATGTATGAGCGTCTTCTTGAGCAGCGACTACTGTAATAGTAGTAAAAGCAGAGTAGTAGCAAGCGCAGCAACTTTGTTGTTTGCGATGAACTACCATTGATATTATTATGATTTTCAATGAGCCAAAATGTATAAAAGGTATTGACCCAACGGCCGAAGGACTACTACTTGTGCTGTCAAGTACTGCATGGTTGCTGCTCTTGCTTTGTGAACCATTACAAGGCGATTATAACTAGTCAATATTACATACATATAGTAACATTTAATAATAGTAAGAGGGATTTCGGTTGGGTGATATGCACATATGTGAGCTTTCTCTCTGCTTTGTCAGTAGTTGTCACCATGTAGAAAGCTGTGTACATAAAGAAGAAAAAGCAATCCGAATGTAAGGATAAAGGAAGGAAGGAAAGCATAAAATAGCCTGTTATGATCTTTTTTGGTCTTGCTTGGTTAGTTGAGTTGGGTTAGTGCTGCTATGTTGCTGCTTAGAGAGAGTCTATCTGCAGCAGAACAAAAAGTAATATCTGACCAAGTGAAAACAGTAGAAATACAAACGGAAATCTTTTTACTTTCTTCGTTTTCCTCCTTGCAGTTAAGATTGAGTAATATAATATATATATTATTCTTTTTCCCATTTGTAGCTCTCATGTCATTCCCTCAAATCTCCCCAGAGGAAGGCTTGGAAAGCCGAAAAAAGGAAAGAATATCACAGATTGGTGGCTCTGCATCAATAGAATATTGTTGTGGGATATGTAATAGTAATGGTGAATGCGCTATCATTAGAGCATGTAACAACTAGAATGGACAAGGATTTTCCAAATTTTTCGGGTATATTTATTGTGACTGTACTATGTCTCCTTGGATTTTGAAAT
>JAQIWN010000334.1:0-36968 GCA_034699025.1 Entomobrya cf. arborea Gr-Col-00668
TGTTCATCTTAGTGTTGTAGGTAAGTGTAAATGCTTGTTTTTTTCGAGCTTCCACGCTTCAATTCAATTTTGCAGGGTCACCTTCATTTGAACTTGAATGGGAAAGTGTGCGCAATTTAGAGATATTCGATCATACTTGCATTTAAACTAATATCTATTCATTTATTGATGATGACATTGCTGTCCATTTCCGTTCTATTAGATAGCTAAAATAAGTTATTGGATTGTTGTCTAAAATGTCAAACAAATGAGATGACGTTTTATTCTTGTAATGTGCTCAAATTAGCTTGACTCCATCAAAGGTAGAATCAAATGAGCAATTCCACGGAAAAGTAATAACGTTTCAAATATGTTTTCGTGGTAATAAATTATTGTTTGAAATTTCATCAAAAGCATAGTGTCATCACTGTTGAATCGAAAATGCAATTTCCAATATTGCCTGAAATGAAAAGATGAAAGCCTTGTTTGTATCAATATATAAGTCAATTTCAAATAAAATAAATTTTAATGTACACAATTGCTTTTTGTCATATAAACGAATGAAAAAGGAAAGTTATTAAAATTGCATGATTTTTAGAACCTGTCACTGAGGTCATAGGAGGCCCTGACCTTTTCATCGATCGTGGAAGTACAATCAATCTAACTTGTATGGTTAGATTCTCACCGGAGCCACCGTCGTATATTATTTGGAATCATAACAATGCCGTAAGTGTATTGAAATATTTTGATACTAGTTGGAATTGTAAACAATTTTTCATCACAAAAAATAATTAAAAATGTAGGGTGCACTTTTAGATGAAAAACTAGCAATTTGACTTCTGTGTAAACAAATTTACTATACGTATTTACGCAGTTTTAGTATGTTGCTTCAAAAAAATACAGAATTCATTCAACCAAAAATTCTGGTTAAAAACTTTATTCAAGTGCACTTTTGCCATGCACCAAATACTGATTAATAATTATCAACATCATTCAAACATTTTTCATTAAAAGTCCTTGGAAGTACATTGAACTCTTAGGAATACTTTTTTTACATCTCTACGAGGTTAATGGAATCATCACATCGTTTCACGAAAATGATCGTACTCTAGTAAAAATCGTATGTTCCCGTAACAGATCTTTTTCCTTTCAACCTTTCACTTTCATTTTATGCATGAAAAACTTTCGTTTCACTTTCTTTCTCCTTTTTACAAACGCAACATGAGTACTTTTAGTTTCTTGTGTGTGTATTTCTTTTCGAAAATCATTCCATCATAAAAAATTCCACGCATTTTATCTTCCATTTAGCCAACCTTGACGTTAGTGAAATACTCTGCTCAAAATGAAAAGTCAAAGTTATTTGTTAAATAATTTTTTTTAATTTTGGTATTTCTATTTTAGATAATAAGCTACAATTCTCCACGAGGCGGTGTAACTGTGCTGACAGAGAAAGGAGAGACAACCACATCGAATCTGTTAATTCAGCAAGCCAAACCCACAGACTCTGGTCGCTACTCGTGCAATCCTTCCAATGCCGTTCCACACAGTATTGTTGTGCACGTACTTAACGGTAAGTACACCAACCATTACAGTTTCAATTAAATTCAAATATGTTTTGTTGCTCTCAACTGAAGCTTGTTCTCAAAATTCAGAGTTCACGCTGTAATACAATAAAAAACACAATACATAACGACAAGACATTCATTCGTACATATTTGCTTCTTTGATCTTTTTCCCCATCGTTCGTAACGCATCATCTTTCAAACGTTTCGGCTCGTTATGTACTTGTGTATTGAGTACGTGCTTTATTTCATTAAACAAAATGTTCTGTCTCGTAAAAACAAAATTCCAAGTGGATACCATTCTTTCCCTTTTTTGGTAGTATTTAGTGAAGCAAAACGACCATTAAATTTACAGAACAAAATGGACAATAACTTAAACATAAGTATACGAATCGTAATGGTACCTTATCCTTAAATATTCGGGTACTTTTTTATCCTTTCGAAAAGTTCATCATCTACTTTTTGTACACTTTTGTACAAACGTTCCACTTTTTCCCCATGTTTTGGTCCATTGCCCGTCACTCCTTTATTTATTTCATGTCAGAAGGGAGTACCACGCTGATCCATTTCTCTTGAGATATATATGGATGGAGGCTAGCACTCTCTCAAAACTTTATTTTCCCAATACAGCGCTCTTTGAGTAAAGTTTAGGTAAGATTCACTTATTTTTCAGGTAGACACTTGATACTCGATAGAGGATGGATGAGAGAGTTAATTCATTCTTATCAGGTTTTTCGATCTCAAGAAAAGGGAAAAGAGAAACATGAGAGATACCACGCAAAAAACTCGTTTTCGTCCAACGAACGACACATAAAAACTCTTGTATATACACACATCACTTAATACAAGTCTAGTAGACTTCAGTATTTTAACTGTTTAAACACACACGAGAGGGCGTTCATTAAATCATTGCATAAAAATTCATACGAATTTCGGGGGACAACCTTTTTGTGGAAGAATTTGTAGATGTGTCTGTTGATATATTTAGGTAATTAGTAAAACAAATTGAGTAAATTCTCAAGACACCAGTTTTCCCCGCCAATTTACAAAACATAGAAAATGTGTAACCTTTTGATTTTCTAGGAATCACTCAGACAAGCATTGCGAACTAATTTGTAATTCAAAAGAGGACATTTTTTCCTGACTTTCATTCTGTTGTTTTTTTCTTTTGTTGTTTTTTGTGTAGGAGAGCTCCCAGCTGCAATGCACACTGGAGGGCAGATGTCCAAAGGAATTCCATTTAGCTTGTGTCTAGTCTACTCAGTAGTCGTTGTGATTTTTGTGACATCGTAAATTATTCAAGAGAAAACAAGTACAAACAAAAACAAGTCAGAGTAAACGAGAAAATGCTTGAAAAAAGGGAAAAACGGGTGCTGCTGCTGTGTAGTGAATTTGAAATGTCAACATGGCGATGGCGACACAACTGTTTGTTCAACTCTGATAAATGTATGTGAAAAAGAGAACAGTGTGTTTTGTGAATTTTTATCAACGACTTAACAAGTACAAAATAAACTCAATTTAAATTTCAAGTATGCCGTAGGTGGACTTGTGTGAATGACCTTTTTTACAAGATATCTTGATGAAACATTGGTAATTAGTTTACTGCTCAAGTGATCTGCAAATTAAGGTTTCCGTCGTGAAAAAGTGAAAAAACGAATAACAAATGAATTCGAAGTTTTCAATATGTGTGGTGCTAGAATTAAAATATTGTTTAAGATAAAACACATATTGTCATGGAAGATTTGCATCATCAACTTAATTTTCGATCGTTAATTATCGATAAGTTCTATAAGTGTTATTAATTTTATTAGAGCAAATATTTTTTTGTGAAAAGCTAAAACGATTAAGAAATATTATATTATATGCTAAGTATGCATAATCTTAGTACATTTAACATCTGGCTTAATATTTAGTGAATTTTATGTAATAATTACGTATGTTTATTTAGAAAGAAATGAGAATGTGTGCTAATTAAAGAAAAAGTATAATTGATAGTTTAAATAGAGACTTTACAAATGGATTAACGTACTACTATGGATATTACTGTCTGAGATTATTATAAGTAGTAAGTAAAGGTTTGTATTTCTTAACAAGACTGTCAATTATTTATAGCAAATGTACCAAATAAATAAATAATATGTCCCTCATTTACAAAAAAATCACCATTACTTTATTTCTATAAAATATGAACAAAGACATTTTTTTCTTTAGTGCACAATTTTTTTAGCATTTCAAGCATGTAATCAGATGTCATGATATGTGATGTATTTGAACGCACAGGTAAGACCAGGATATGTTGAACAGGCCTGTACAATACAGTAAATATGATTTCCATAATACAAAATTAAGTACAAAGATGAAACTACTTTGTAAACAATATATGTATGGATGTTCAAAAAACAATGCACTCAAGCTTAGCTATTTCTTACAACAATAGACAATATACCACGACACAAGTTGTTATTTTTACTTTTCCACAAAAAGTGCTGGTGCGGAAAATGGTACAGATCTATGATAAAAAGAAAACACAATCAACAACCGATTCAATAGAAAGACGATGGCGAATATAATGACTTTGCTGATGTCAGCTAAAAATTGGTGGGATATGGGCATTATTTTATAGACCTGTCCCTCGTTATCTATAAGATTACATGATTGTGATACCAAGCAGTAGTAACATCTTTTTTTTCGGACAACAAGAAAGGATGGAGTGACGTGATCCATTCAGAAGCTGCATTCTGAGACAGCATAAAAGTAAACGAATTTTGGCACTTTTACGACATTTTTGCGAGGCGCTGTGATACTACATATCGAAATATTCTACATTCTAGTGGATATAAATGCTCTATATAAAAAACCTTTGTGTTGGCGCCACACTTACAAAAAAGAATCCACAAAATTTCCGCGTGTGCGATGATTTGTCGGTAGCCAATGTCCTTGACCGTTTGACTTCCTTTCTAGTGAATTATTAAAAAACGTGTACGGTAAGCATATTTCATAAATAAAAATGTGTTACCTAACCTGCAGCTTTGTGGATACAAGTAATAAAAGTATTATTGTATTTTTCCTAACATCCGATAACAATTCTGTAGTTACCAAAATGAAGGGCATATCCTAACATGGTTGTTTCTAATGCTTCTACCACATTGTAAACACAAAACTGTATTTGGACAGGAAAGAACAATATACAAATTTTCTAGAAACTCAACTGCGTTTCGAGGAAATAATAATGAATTCGGTCTAAAACACTTTTAAAAATTTAGTTTGTTAACAAGCTAATTAGTAAAGAAAACTTACCGCAAGCGTTGCTAAAATGTTTTTGTTTGCTGAATAGAATTTGCTGAGCAAACAAGTATCTAATTACAAAAAACAAACAAGTTTACAGCTACATAGGTAAATAAACATTAAATCCGATTTGCAAATTAACACAATCTTTGATGCTACGTATTTTCTTTTAGTTATTTGTTATCATATAATTCATACGACAAATAGTGAGCTTGCTCATTAGCTTATTAATGAGTAAGACAAGTGAAGAAAATCATGTAGCAAAATTGAATAATGTGCAGAAACTATAGGTATTCTTTATGCAGATATTGTTTTAGATTGTTGGGATGACTAATGTAGTGTATTGTGTGATAGTAGGAGCTTGTAATCGGAAACGAAATATATCATGTTTGATTTGCACACTGTGAAATTTGCGTATCAGCAAGTTCTATTATAAGAGAATTTTATAACAAAACAGGAAATGAAAACTGGCTGATTCAAGAAGGGCATTCGAGGAATATTGGGCTGCTGAAACTGCAAACGAGTATACTATTTTATGTTTTTGAATTAATGAAATGCTATAAAGCAACAGAAAATTCTGCGGAAGAGATACAAAGTAGCACGAAATGTTTCCGGTAAGGCATAGTGTAGAGTTCATTGGAATTTTAAACAAAAATGTTTTCCATTTTGTTCGTTATAACAATAAGTTAGCCAAGACGTAGATAATAGAAAATGGAGTAATGGTTTGTTAGACAAGTTTCGTATAAAAATTTCTCTTCCTTGTATAAAATTACATTTATGTGCTTATTTCATATGGAGAGGCACGTACATACAAATATATGGAAATTTTGATGAATAGTTTAACTGTTTTTATTTTGAGTAAGGAGAAATAAAAGAATTGTAATAAGTAGTTTCCCCATTTCGATTTACATGAAATACAATTTTTTCTATACTATTTAAAATAAATTGCGTTTGGTAGAAACTTAAGAATGCAGTCGATATTTGCATGTGCGAGAGAAAACAAAGTTATGAATAAGCATTTAAATAATTACATAAAATTCATTTCATGCCATATATAAATATAAAACTAAAAGCAATTTATACCATTCCTTCATCTAATGTTTAATGTTACATCGCTTTAGGTAACGGCACTCTTCACTACTACAACTTTTACCATGTCCGGCCGCTGAAACCAACTAACCACATTGTTTTTCCATTTGAAAATATGTTCCTTCAGAATTATATACCATTCCTTGCAAAACTTTCCTTCTAAAATGAACACACTCACCAAGACGAGTGTTATTATCAAAAAGAGCAAAAATATAACCCTAATATTGCTATCGACTAGTGTCAAGCTTGTTACCTCAGCGACATTTCCTCTTTCAATTTCAACAGTGAATGAATATGTCTTCCAATACTCAGCCCATTGTGTCCATAATGTCTCCAATCCAGATTCAAAATACCCCAGTATCCTACCCTTAAACGTTTTTCGCATTTGGTGAGGCAAGTAGAAAAACAGTTTGTTGCTATACGAAGGTAAGATTGATTCTTTACCAATGCTTACACGATCCGGATTATACTTGCTTCTCTTGTGGCCATTCCAGCGGTACAATTTCAGATACGATTTTAGTTTCAAGAATATATGATTGACTGCTTCAAACGAAGCTACATAAGCATCGTTTTCGCAATTTGCTAACGTCTGTACCATGTAACTTGTGTTGTCAAAGTCAAACAAATCTCCATATGTCTTAGGAATCTTTAGTTGATTCACTAATAGTTCAGCAGCTTTTTTGTAAATAGGATCATCCAAAAATCCAACTTTAGAGTCATTATCATTAGCTTGCTTACGGAACACTGCATCTCTAACTGCCCACCAAAGATGTTTATCTTTTCTGATTAATGCTACATCCCAAAACTGTAGCTCTGCAGGTTCCATTTTATATGTAGCATTACGAATAAAATATGGGGAATATTTTAAACGACCCAAAACACTTTTGGCGCGAACGGTCAAATTTGAATCAATTATTTGATCAAATGTCTCAAACCTTTTGTCTGGAACAGGAGCAATTATCTGCTCAATGTTACTTCCACGGTAGCCATTGCTGAGAACTATTCCAGCCATTATCCAAGTTGCGTAAATTGGTAGCAGATGATTCACATTGCCAATACACTTTGTCAGTCGTAACCCCTTTGGTACTGTAAAGTCCTGTTCCAAAAGTATTATCAAGCTGAATATCCCATACCAAAGATAATCCTTAATGTTTGATTTCCCCTTTTCCATAGCAAACACAAACACAATCCCAGCACAGCATCCAGAACAAATAAGAATTATCCATGAGGCTTTATCATAGCTTGATAGAAACCCGGAAAAGGAAAATAGCCATTGTTTCCCAAGTCCAGATGCACAAGTCACGAAATGAATACCATTGTCCTTATTTTGAAATCCATACAGTGAATAAGGTGTAGAGTATATCTGAATTGTTGGATACAGTGGGTTATCCTCTACCTGAAATGGGTTTACTATTGTACCATAGTAAAAACTGCTGTTTGGAAACGTAATGGACAAATGTACAAGATCGGCGTTGTAGTTTAGTTTCCAATGTGTCAGGTACAATGATTTCCCATCTGGTTGGAGAAATTTTCCTCGATTATCCACTTTCGTCCTATCAAATTGAGCCCCAATGACAGCCCATTTATTTTGTAGACCATTTTTGTCAGATTTTGTCACCGCTTGCAAAATATTTTGGAATATTTCAAACCGATAGACACAGGATTTTTGGTCTATATGGTTTTTACAAGTGAAATATTTCTGAGTAATTGTTTCAAGACATTTACTTTGATATGGGTTAGTAATACTTCTCCGACAATGATACTCAACCTGCTTTGCATATTTTTCAAAATCCAGTTGGAACGCTCCTATGACTGATCTAACAGTAAACTTACTAGTGTCTTTGAAACGCTTTACTGCAAAAATCAACTTTTGTGATTGAAATTCATTCTGTACGTTGGACATTGGTGTGTGGTACTCTGCATCAAAGAGGGTACCCATGGGTAGCTCCATTTCTTCTCTTTGTACAATAATAATATATTCCGGAAAATTTAAAGATATAGTCGGCGCCTTGGAGTGAGAAGGTTGCCATGCTCTTTGCATTATTTCAAGTAAGGCCACTCCTAATAGTGTATTTTTAAATCCTTTCATGCTAACAGAAGGAACATCCCATCTCTTTTTACATTGAGGTGGACTAATATACACTAAAATATCACAACCTTGCCTATCATATGGGTAAACTGATAAGTTGAGTGTGAATCTGTAAAGTTTGTCGAAGGAATTTTCGTCCAACTCATACATATTTTTGTAGTCGCATCTCATTGCTGTGTAACCATAATTATAGCTTTCGTATTCCGCTTGATAACGCACCGTTACAAATTCATCGAGAGGTTCTATTTCAAAAAATGTAGCTTGATTATTAGAAAAGGTTGGGTCAGGTTTTAGTTTTGCAACAAGTATGGTATATGTACACTTCTTAAAATGAGAAAATTGACGAGACAAATCGAATGAATCATGTAAAAGGTCACCGAAGATATTACTAGAACACAAGGAGATCATTAGCAGAAATTCTATTTTCATTTTATGTGAAATATAAAATATTTTTGGAAACATATTTATATTGCACCAATAAGCACAAGTCTGAGACGCAGACTGATTTTATAAATTTCGTCTGTAAAATATTTATATGCAACGTTTTATTTTTTGTAGTGTAAGGTACTTCCCTTTTCCGTGTGTGAATAAAGCCTAGGAAGAGTGAAAAATACGGAAGTTAATTTATATTATATTTGCATGTCTGAGTGACAGAAACTAGTGAAGTACCTTGTTGGTATCCCGGTATCATATTTATTAAATGTGTGTTTTAGGATGTACCTGATTCATTTTTTTCTTCAAATCAGCTTCATATTCAACCCTAAATATGTGGCTCATCATTAATAACTAAATGCGTTGAATTGTGACATTCAGAAACTATTTCTAAAAATATTAACAGTTTTTATTATAATTGTAAGAGCATTCAAAAGTTATATTACAAAATACGCTGTATGATTTGATTTACGTTTCAAGCCATACATAATTTTGTCCATTAAGTCATTCTCAAAAGACTTGTCCACGCCCACGCATGTCGGTAAAATGTAAAACAACTTTTAATGTATTCTTTGTTTTACGACATTAGATAAGAGTTCATATTGCTTGAAGTCAAAATATTCTCATAAATTCACCTATTTATTGCAACACATGTAGCATATAATGGGTTTGCCACTTTATTGCGAAATGAAAACTTAATTCGAAATATATGCAAATGTAATTTAGTAAAAGTTAAATGGGTTCCCGTAGGATACTTTACTTGTGAAATGCATTGATAACGTTGTAAATTTTTCTCTTATGCTATCACATTTACATTTATGTTTTGTAAACTTACACACCAAAAATTCAATTTCTAATTTTAATGAAATTTTGTTTAAAGTACGTACTTCCTAATAACTTACCTGAAAACCAAAGCAGTTTCTAATTTACACAATTGTTTGAATGAAATACTGGCATTGGTGTTATTTGTATGCACTGTGTATAAAAGACAAAGAGTAAAAGCAGGGTATAAATATCATCAATGGCGCTTAAAATGAGCCAAGTGACGAGAGGCTTAGTTAATTTCAAAAGTAGACCAACAATCAGTTACCAAACAGTAATTTTATCATTGAACACAATTATTATGTGTGATTGGTGGCATGTGTTTTTCGGCTTTGACGTAACCCCAAAAATGTCACCTCACTGACTTCCTACAAAAAGCTATTAATAAGAAACCAAAAATTAATCATCTCAGCAAGATGTAATTTTCCCATGAAATTTGGCACAGCAGGGAATTATTTGCCAGGTTATGGCTGCTCAAAATAAATGTATAAATTGGTTATACCGCAGCACAACCGTTATGCTGAGTGGCTTTTGGAGTTTTGGGGATAATTGAGAAAAAAGGAATAGCGAGTTTTAGCACTAGATTTCTCAGTCAATAGACTCAAAAGCCAAAAAGTTGTTTGAGTTTTTATCATCATTTTGAATAGAAATGAATCTAAAGAAGGCTTTTTATACAAAATATGCCATGCCATATCCTCAAAAATACTGTTTATGAATATTTTCATCTAGAGACGGAAAAAAGTTTAGCTTTAGCGTCTTTTTCTTGTTATTATTATGCTCATTATTACCTTCATTTAGGGTTATTGCACGGTTATTTTCTGCTTCTATTTTGTACGTCAACAGTTCCACAATCAGCACGTTATCTCTTAACTACAGCTCAAGTACTTGTCCTCCTTTTTTAACGCATATTTTTCTCCAAAAAAAGCTTTACACCAAAATAGTAAGGGTATATGTAAAAGTTGAAGTGTCTTAGCGACTTGCAAAGTCGGTTTTTATTTTTGCGGATTTTCTGCTTTCACTTGTTTCCGCCCGTTCGAAATCGAGAGCAAGGATGCTCATTAAAATGTACAAGTTTCCCTAGCCATTCCATTAAGAATATTTTTTTCCCAAAGTGCCTACCTGTGTACTTGTGTGTCTTTGTACGCCTTGTTGAAAGAAAGTACCTGTTTGAAAGAAATAGTTTGTTTTATTCTCTAAATGAGTTCTTTAGATGTACACTGCAGATCTTGAGGGAAGTGGTAGGTTTTGCTAATGGACTTGTTTCGAAATATGCGTGTGCACGTAGACACAAGCCAGCAATAATAATGAAACAATCTTGAGAATAAGGAAAAATAGGTTTCATTTTTCGTTTCTTTTTGAGAAAAAAAATATAAGAGGCGGAAGTAAAGGAAAAGGCGTGGTTGTAGCAGCGGAACGTTTTATGGGAAATAAAAAAGTCCCAAGTTTTTAGTATGCATTCAAGAGAAATAGAGAGACAAGAGCAAGAGAAAAAAACGATCATTTTTATGTAGAAATTTAGAATGGAAATGGTGGAGGATTTGAGTAGTTATTTTGTATGCTAGTTGTTTTGGGAATTATTTTGAATCTAGTGAGGAAAGAGTCGAGTCGAGATGCAATCTCAGTTTATCCTTTTGGTAGACAAAGTCAAGTATTTTTTCAGAGTTACGCAAAGCTACTGTAATGAGCTCATATATTTATGAATGGCAAAGAAGAGTGGGTCATTCGGGTAATCTCATGACCGAGAATGAATGACTGCAGAAGAAGAAAAAGTAAATTAAAAGGGCTCATTATTTTGGCAATCATCACAGCCATACAAGCAATCGAGCACTGACTATTCATACAAAATGAAATTCAAATTTAAGATGGTAGCTTAGTTTGAAATAATTGCATTCGAATTCAATTTAAAGTAATAAATATATTTGTATGTTTGGACATTCTATTATATGACGAATTTTTCTTTTCAACGTATTTTTATAAACAATAAGTTACGAAACTTTAGCAATTTATTGAACATAAAAGAACTACCAATCATTCAAACAAAATAAAAGAAAGTTTGGAGAAAGTTGACTATTAAGTTACAATTTTTCAAATACGTATGAAATACCAAGACATTCCATTGAGCATTGCTTCTACTAAGAAAGTAAGTACAAAATATATAATAAACTTTTTGTTTGACAACAGTAAACAAAAATATTTTCTATGTATTTTTATGTACAACTACAACTTGATGGTAAAGTGGGAGACGATAACAAAAATGCACAACTTTCCCATGAGACATTTTGCACCACTTGTTTTGCTCATTATGCCTCTGCCTCGGCAACAAGAATACTTTATTTTCTCTTGGGTTTTTACCCTCATCTTCCCTCATAAATTTTCTCGAAGACGACGACGACGGCGAAAAATATGTAGGTCATAGGTAAACAGGTACATAGTACAAAAAGGAGCGGATGTTGAGGGGATGACAGATTGCATAAGAATGGTACATAAAAAGATAAAAACACAACGAGAGGTATTTACTTTAACGAGAGGAATGTGTACGTAAACAACTGTTCTTTCTTTTTTGTTTGAAATAGGGAGTAAAACAATAGTCGTTTTTATGGACTTTAGCAAACATATTATCTAAACAAGGTAGTTGTTGTGTTTTTCTTGAAAAGATCCTTTGCTAAGGGTCTCCTTATTTATTTAGGTAAGTAGGTGCAGTTCGAGCATTAGTATGATAAAAACAAGGTTGACAAATTGTTTACCCAAATTGCGAAAAAACGCCAAAATTTTTGAGCGAAAGAAAGTGAAAAACGGAGTTCTAATCTATTCGAAACAACTTGTATTTGTATATCTAAAGGGACTGTAATGAGGTTTGAATTTCGAATACTTTCGATTTGTAAACAATGTTGTAAGAGAAAAAGGATTTTATATTTGATCATTGAAGTCATTCGATATTTCGCTACTTGGGCTTATGAGGATTTAAAGAAATTGGAGACAATTGGAGTGTTGGGGTTATTGACGTTAAAGAAATGTAAAAGAAGAGGAATTGGAGTAGAAATTGGAGTTCAAATGAAATTCTAAGATCAATTCTAGAAAATACTTCGAAAGTAATCCAATCACTATACAAATTGACATACACTTGAATACTATTGCCCATAGTTACCTCTTATTTACATGGGAAATAAAATGTTTCCAATTTTTTTTGTTTAACGCCAAAATAATACACAGGGATATATTTGGTAGGTAAACTTGCGAAGTGATTTTGCAAAACAAGTGTGTGTATAAAGTTCTGTTTTTGTCACTTTTTGCCTCAGAAAGAAGATTGTATTGGAAAAACGTAAATAGGTCTTTGATTTTTAAAAGCTTAAATGCCCTAAAAAGTTTTCATTGATCGTTTTATGTATAGCCATTTGACTCTTTATAGTGACATTTTTGTCTACCTTTTTGTATCGCTTTTTTTATCCCGAAGGAAACATTTGTCTGTTTAAACTGCTTTTTGATGTGATGTTCGAATTGCACCTTTGAAAGCAACTGTATGGTTTACTTGTGAAATTTAGTGAATCCTTCCGGTCTATCAGTTTTGGAGAAATAGATAGACTTTTATGCCGGTGGCGATGCTTTTTGTGCCTTTTCACGTTTAAAAATGGAGACAAAGTGAGATAAAAAGTGCTTTAGTCCATTTTAGCAGTGCATTGTAAAGATAAAGTACTCACCTGGAAAAATAAAAGAAGTGAATAGAGTGCTGGTGAAATGGTCTAAAAAGCATTTCATGTTACTGGTAACCTATTTTTGTTTAGCTGGCAGCCAAAAAGAGATACATAATCACAGTCAAAGTATCTATCTCCCTGAATGGCTTTAACGTCTAGTAGTAAAGTTGTATTTTACGATAGATTTATTTTAAGGAAATTTATAACTTTTTGAACTCGATCGATTTTTGCTATCCTTTCATTGTACTATTTTATGTATGTATTATTATATAGCTCGAATAACAATGAAAACTTTACTTGCGATAAATGAAATGGTCCACCAATTAGAATTGATAACGTGAACCAAAACTTCAGTTAGTAGTTTCCCATCTGTCTAAAAAAGCTGGTGAAAATCTAGCAAACAAACTATGTTTGCATACCAGAAAAATTATTGCATTCTGGATTGGAATTAGTGAGCAGAAAGTTTTCATGGCTAGCAAAATAAAATGGTGTCATGATCACTATGGAACCAGCAGCTTTGACATAAATTCTGTTTAAAAAACTACTGCTGCTGTTGTCTCGAACGAACTGTGTGGTGAATAAGGGAAGAAGACTAAAAGCTCAGTCAGTTGACCTGGACCTGACTCTCATGGTGTAATAATTTGGCACAAAACCGAACAAAACTGCAAGAGAGAATGAGTGAACGTATTGAGATTTATGGGAAATGCGGAAGGCAGACAGGCAGTAGCAGAAAATATTCATAACGGATTTAACGATTATACGCGCTAATTATTCTAAAAAGCTGAAAAGGTTACGTAACATTACGTAAGGTTTCGCCGCCGTTTTTCCTGAAAAGTTTTTTGGTTTGCCTGAAAATGCAAACATTATTGGATTAGTGTTTTTAGTTATTCAGGCCAATAAATAACAAGGACGGCATTAAGCTTCTCCAGTTGGCATGTTAAATATTCAGCATTTTGACAAACTATTGGCAATAATTCTTTTGAGTTTTCTTTCCCCAAATTTGTTCAAGGTTAACCTTGCTGAGTTGTTTAGAGAAAAATTTTGTGTTTGATGGCGAAAATCTACAAGTTTGAAATTCAGCACACAAAGTTAATATAAAGTAATCCGTGAGGAGGATGGATATTGTAAGGTAAAGTGAAAAGAACTGGTGAATATGGGATATCGTCGGATATTTGAAGAGGGCAAGTCAAGTGAAGACTGGAAGAATGTGAGTCGAGTGTAGCGGAGGAAAATGTGCTGATCTGATCAGACCAAGACCAGCTCAGCTTTCAAGCAAGTTGCACAAGAGTGGCACTTGACCTGGCTTAGCCAAGCCAAGCTAGTAACCATTATTCGCAGAAAATATGTTTTTTTTTTCATTGAAAAGCAGCTGCTGCTACTGCAGATGAATTTCAACTTTTCACAATTCAATGCTCTGCTGGACTGGACGATCCTTTTTCTTCTACTTGGCTAAATTCGATCCTCTTGTTCACGCATTCCTGCTCTAATGATATAGTTGATGGTTTCATAACAGCTTGAGCTTTTGCAAAAAAATAGTCAAGTGCTGAAAATGGCAGAGAGAGAGAGAGAGGTTGGCATGGCTTGGCATTTGCAGCAGATGCTAACATTATATATATTTGCCAAAGAGCGGAAAATTTAAAGTTGGTTTGGTTTCGGTATGTTTTGGATTGGAGGAACGTTTTCACATGAAATGTGTTTATAGTAGATAGCAGATGGAAAATACATGAGAAATTTTGGGTGAGAACATGAGTAGCAGTAGATGAGAAGGCACATAGATCATTACACACTTTCCCGCAAACATGTTTATAGATTGCTGGATTTCTAGTGCTGGTAAAAGTATAACAGTTTGGAATGGTTCGAATGGATTTTCACAGATTCCACTTTTTGACAAGTGTCGGGTTTTCATGATCACTTGGCAACATGCCTTGTTGCTGTGGTTTGTGTTCCCTGCCCAAAAAAAGGATGACCGTTATCTGAAATTGAAACTTGGAACAGAACAAGTAATGATTCCAAGTATACCTAATTGAACCAGACTGGAAATTTGAAGGAGCAGCATGCCACTTATGCCTATATTTAAAATAAAACTTGTTTCTATGTGCTTTTTTGTGTGGGTGTATGACTAGCGAGAAAAATTGAATTGGATTTGAGTTCCTTAAACATTTCTAAATATTTCATGCACAAAGTTGGTGGCGGGCTTTTGCGTAGTATATAAACTTCCGGAAAACAAAACAAGCATCATGCTCTTTAAATATATAATTGAATAATTACAATGTAAATTTTAATGATTAAATGGTGAAAAGCCTTCATTGTTGACGTCACAGTTAAACAATGAGTATTTTAACGAATTATTTGTGTTTCGAAATTGTTTCTAAATATAAATTCGTTGTGCAAATCCTTTAAACTTTAACTCCAGGTGGATAGAACGCTGAAAATATAATGATGTTTATTATGTCAATTTACCTCCATATGTTATGAAACAGGGCAAAAGATCAAAATAGTAGATTACATGGTAGAGCAGACTGTTAAAAATAGAACTTTGCAATTTTAGGTGGAAGTTTGAGCACAATGGTAGATTGTTAAAGGCTAGTTATCCCCCCTCAATAAACCGTTACTAAAGGTATTATAAGCTTTATTTGTAATAACCGAGGTGATTTGTATTGAAAAATGTCAGTAATTCTATTTCAAATAGTGTACTTCAAGTGAGTGGGCAGTTCACCTGAAAAAAACCTGGTTTAAAAGAAATATTTTAATGAGATCAAAATCTTCCTCGTTAGTAATTTTTGGAGAAAAAATTGAAAAGCACTGAAACTTTTCAAATGAGATATAAAACAGCAATACATATATATTTTAATGAAAAGTTTGTATAATTTATTTCTTTTAATTGTCAGTTTAAAACTGGTCGTTTTTTTCAAAATTTTATAGACGAATGAATATACATGTATTCTTGCTTCTTCGTGACAATAGTGTATTATTTAAAGTTTATTTGCAAAAAAAGAACTGTTCACCTATTTTCATTTCACATTTGACTCTCAAATTATTCAGTTGTACATTTATTTGAAATGGAATTCCTTATTCGAAACATTAAAAAGGGTTGTGTGGGTGGGTATTTGTATGAGTTGTGATGATAATGGCAGGAAGAAAATGTAATGGCATCTGGAGAGTGTGTACATTACACTATACCGCCACAGCTACACACACACCCCATTTGTATTTTTTATGAAGCACAATAACGCGTTTGGGTTTCTAGTGAAAATAATGAGCCATGAAATTTGAAATATGTAACAACTTTTTAAATCACATTTTCCATACACACATGTTTGCATAGCAGGAGGGATATCACATTTCGTGGTACCGGCCTCGACACATGAATGAGTGTTTGTGAAATAGAATGCCAGAGAGCGAAAAAAATAAAATGTGAAAGTGAGAGGAACATGAACAAGTGGGAAAAGTTTTTTTTCTAGCAAAAGAACTTATTGGATATATGTACCATATTACATGCCTGATTTGCATTTAAACAATCTGCAAAGGAAACACGGTGATTTAAATGACCGCACATTTCTCAAAAATAGTGAGCATGACACGGGAAACACGCACTTGGGCTACTATTTTATAGTCGAGCAAGCAAGCTAACATACAAGTAAAATGACCATTTATGTTTTTTGCGACAGACTTTCAGGGTATCCTGCCTTCCAAAAAAAACCAAACCACACAGAACCACCATACCACACACCACCATCCTATCAAAAAAAGCGATGTCATGTCATATATTTTAAATAAAATGCTGTGGTTTGAATTGGACGCCGTTTTGTGTATTTTGAACAAGAGAAATTTTTGTAGTTTTGGTTTTTTTTCTAGTTATTTGTGTGAAATGTGTCCGTACAAGGCACGTACTCCTGCCAACACTTTTTTGTACAAAATAATGATCACATTTTAGTAGAAATGCTTAGAGGAATGAATATTTAAGCAAATATTTCATTTTTGCTTCTCGAAATTTCAGTACAATGGTTTGTATTTGAATTCAGAGATTTGTTTGGGGGCAATGGGAGATTTTTTTTCGGTTTTAGTGTCGATTTTACACGTTTTCCTTTTTCTAGAGAAAGGTAAAATAGCTTGTTATACAGTCTCGATAAAAGACACACGTTTGTTTGTTAGTGTGCGAGGCCAAGCCACTCTGGATAAAAAATGGTTGGTACACAAGGTGCAGTTTAATGCCATTTTAATAATGTTGGCCTTGTTACCTTGCTGGCTTTCCCCTACCTTCTACGTTTTGTAAAAAGAGTAAACAAGACGTAATCGTAATCCTCTCTTCAATTTATTTTCAGATCACATGAAGCACGTGAAGCTATTAAAGTACCTTGTGATCTGACTGAAAGCATGCTTCCTTTTACATCATCTGGGCAGAAGCTATTTAAAAGTGTATTATTTTCGGATTTGTACAGTTTTATGCAAAGGAAGCATGTGGAAAACTGCTGGAAGGAAACGACGCTAAACAAAAATAAACTTGTTTATGTAGAGTTGCTCTAATTTTGAAAAAAATGAATCGAACTTCTCGTATTTCCAACTTGACGAATACAGCAAAACAAGCAGTGAGCTAAAATGTCGAGGTCAAAATAGTTAAGTTTGCACATGTTTCTGAATTTTTGAAAAGGTTGTTTCCTTGAATTTATTTTATAATATTTAAAGTAGCACAATGATCTACTCGTAAATACCTGAAACATACAAATATTGTTGTTCTTTCATTTTTTTATGTTGCTTACTACATTTCTATTTCTACCAAAGCAGCTTTTTTAGTATTTCGGTCAGTAAGTCAATTTGGATTTTTCAGTGTTTCACTTTTGTTAGGGTTTAGTAGCCTGCGGCGCTATTTGCCCAAAACTCCACCAAGGTCACATCCGGTAGACCCACTACGGAATTTTTCCACCAAAACTTTTATCTTTTTCCTGCACCAGTGACCTGACCTAATATTTGTCATCATCATCCTTTTATGTCTCCAGAGAAACAACCCAAACCACTAGCTGACTAGGTTCATAGTTTGTCTTTTACTTATCACTTCTTCCTTCAAACTTTGTCATGTCTCATGTCCCTTGACTTCCCAGCTAAAAAATGATGAAAGATGAGGAAACGTAACCCAAGAGGATATATTTTGGAGCTAAGCCAGTGCACATTCACTTGGTGATACTACTGCTATAATAAAAAGAAAAATCAAATGGTACATTTTTCTTACAGTGATCATCGGAAGAAAAACGAAGGAACAAAGTACAATTTGTGATTTCCAAGACGATGATGATCCCTAAACAGCCGAAAAGCATAATCACACCTTTTTCCCATCCCTTTATCTTTTTTGTACACTCAACAACACATAAAGTTGTTACTACGCTAGTTTGTAAAAGAGTTGTCCTTGTACCTTTATTATTATTGCCTAGGGACCATCAATACATGCATTTTTGCTGGCTGGAAATGCATATCGAAAGTAAACCATACTAACACACTTTTTTTTATCAAAGTTGAATAAGTAAAACGTCTTTATAAGATTTTGTACGATGCTTAATTTTTTCGCGGGTTTGACCTGAATGTTAGTCAAGTAGCTAACAAATAACCATGGGGACTCCCAACGACCTAGTAAAAATTATTACATAAAAAAGAATTTTCTATGTCCGCCTATTTCTCATTTAGTAAAGTTTATGTCTTACTTTAATAGCGTGTCTATAGGGACCTTGGGAGGATTTGGGGTTGAAGGGGACCAGACCAAAGTCATCCTAATATATATTTTTCTTCTCATCTTGTTTTAAAAATGATGCTGATAATGACAGTGGTTTGGTTTGCTGTAATAGCTGTAAGCTAAACGTCTTTATATAAAGTTGCCACTAATGAATGTTCTATAAAAAAGTTAATGCAGAGAAGCCCTTAAGTAAAATAAAAAAGAGGAGTGCCTTTATTTTTTTTATCTTGGGATATATTTGTGTACGTCGTAAAATACCCACCATCCTTAACTTGAAAACACGACATAGTTTACGGGAAAAGGGCTGGGATTAAAAATTGTAACGTTAAATTAATTTTAAAGGGGATCCTAACGACGTCATTATTTTCACGACTGACCTACTCGACTTTTAAAACTTGACACTGGAGAACCGGAGAAAAAAAATAAAATAGAATGATGCACTAATCTTTCACGTGGTATGTTGTATGAGCTTTAGGTACTCTAAAAGATTAACACATGTGCTGGAATTTAAGAAGGAAACATTTTTTTGGTATTTCAACTACCCATTTTGTTAGGAATACCCTTACTATTGTGTTGACATGTTTTGGGGACAAAGCAGCTGAAGGAAACTGTTTCGAGATGAATGCCAAGGCAAAGATGAAATGACATTGAAAAATGACCCCTTTCATTTTTCATTCTAGCAGATAGACTCAAAAGGATAAAGGGTTTTGCTCAAGTTTAAAAGGTATTCATTTCAGCTTTACATTAGCTCATGTGTTTACACTACCTTGTTCGTGACATTGAAAAACATTTGACATTTAGTCTCCTTAAAATATCCTTGAACTATAAGATCACTGTATTCACACCTGTCAACGTTACAAATCATGTTGAAAAAAATATGCCTGACCTCTTACAACAGAAACGTGTGTGTAAATTGTTTGTACTTTTCCATTTAAAAACCATTTTCGCTTTTCTTTTTAAGTGTGAAATGTTTTAAAATGACGTTTTGCTTTACATACAAAAACATTTCAGGTAAGGTCTCATAACATCTTTTTTTACGTTGTTGTTTGGTTTCTCCAGAAAAAAAAACGCGTGGTGGGCTGGCCTGGATCAAAGTACAAAAGCTGTTTTTGAGAAATAAAAGAGATGATATTCGGAGGTTCATGGAAAAAAGCTGAAGATGATGATATGATAAGATTGGATGGGTAGAAGGGTTTTCCCTACTAATCCTCTTTTCCATTTACAGCTTAAATTTATTGACGTTCTACATCCTTCCAGTAACGTGGCTGGATTCTGAATTGAAAGAACCTAAAAGGGAATCCGACTTGGGCAGGGAGAAGTACAGAAGACCCAGTAAACTACAAAAAACAGAACAACAAAGAAGTAGGCAATGCGTGTTAGGCTGCTTGAGTGTTATTGCTTTTAATATGCACTTTGTTATTGTTGTTCACATGGTAACTTCGTAAGATGCAAATCTGGAATGATCGGGTTTTAAAAAATGGGATAGGAAGGGTCTGACATGTACCTATTTCCTAAATTGAAAAGAATAGTGAAAAAATCAGAAATTCAATCTGAAATACAGGTTATATATTAAGATGTTTTACTGGATTTTTAAAGTCAGTCGAAATTGAGCTGGAAACTGGAGAACAACATTATAAGTGCCTTAGAACGTTTCTTATAAATTGTGAATTTTCGGGTGTGTGGGTGGATGTGAATTCGAGTTCACTTTTAACTTATATTGTTAGGCTTAACGAAAATTCAAGTTGACTGGAGGGACGTGTGTCTGAAAGTAAAAGATAAGATAGGGCTTTAGATCTCATCATCTCTGTTTATTTGTGCAATTGACGTGTGAGGGGGATCGGGTGTTTGAAGGCTAAATTGAGCCAAGCTGTCGGAAGCAATTTGCTTCTTGCATTTCTGGACTATATCGAATTTGCCGATTTTTTGCTTTGGTAAGTTAAAACAATTGAAAATGCTTTCAACAAAATAATTTTATTTTCGTCGCCATTGAAATACAATTGCATCATGTTGGCCAAAAAATATCACAAAAAAATTATTTACGGCGTCAAAATTTATCAATATTTTTTTTGTTCTTTTTAGTTACAGTTGACTAGTAACATTGAAGATCTCTGTTTTTCTTGGTTCCAGAATAAAGATGAGAGTCTTTTGGACTGCCTTTGTGTGCCTTGTCATAGTGGCGGTTACTAACCACTCATATATCTGTGAGGCAGCTAGTGTGAGTGGTCAACTACTTGAAAATTCCACAAGCGTTTCTAATGAAACCTTGAACAATGCGACGGATCTTTCCACCCCATCCCCACCAGTTCAACCAATTGCTGTGGTAGCAGCTTTGTCATCTGATGATGTGGCTGTAGTTGATGGAGTAGCTGAGGATGTGAAGCTGAAGTCGAATCATGATGATGACGATGAGGACGATGATGATGACGATGATCATAGGGACCATGACGATGATGACGATGATGATGATGAGAAGAAAAAGAAGAAGTTGATCAAGAAGGTACTCAAGACGAAAATTAAAGGAGGTGAGCCTGCTGTACTGTCCATCACTGAAACGATTGTGGATTTGGATGGAAAGGGAACAACAAAGCGGCCATGTCCCCTGGGTCATCGACCAACTTTTGGGGGAAACTCTACTTTGGATGGAGCCTCAAATGTAACTTCTGCTGACCAGTTGTCTAAGGGAACTGCATTGGAGAAAATTTCTGAAAGTATTGTAGGTGCCTTGAGTACTATAAAGGTAAGCTGATATAAAAGATTTATAATTTAAGTTGTTCGCATTAGAAGCTAAAGATTACTAAGTAATTAAGTATTGCTATGAAAATTAATCTTTGGAATATTTTTCGTAGAATTCCGTGACGTCAATCTTTGTCCCGGGAACTGGATTGCCAAACGGGGATGACGATTTGGACTGCACTAAAAACGTTACTAATTCTACCGAGAATGTTAATGCTAGTTTACCTGTTAGCTTGGAAGAAGGATCATCACTAAATTCTACTGACTTTCCAGTCAATTTGAATCTGACAGCATCCACTGAGCTTCCATTGGTGAACGTTTCTACTACACTACCTTCTGTTGATGCTGGTGAAGTGGAAAACGTCACTACTACCAGCCCATCACCATTACCCACTCTAGTACCATTGGAGACCAACGTTACCACAACAACATTGGGTACCACTTCTGAAGCTCCAGTTGAGGCTGGGCCTTAAACTTGTAGATTTTTTCAGCTGAAATGTAACATGATTAAAGAATATTTAAATAATCATAAAATATAATTGTTAAAAAATTTATAATTCAAAAGTCTAATTCATGTGAACATGAAAACCAAGAATGATCAATGCTTGTACTTGTAAATAAAAACAAAAATTTGAATCGTAAAACATTTAACTTGAATTTTATTGAAGATTTTATTTATTGGCATTTAGTAATTTCCCGAGCATTATATTCGAAGAAAATACTACAGCATTTAAATACTTGATTGAGAGAAGTTCATAAATCTTCGTTTGTAATAGAGTATTTGTTTTAAGTTTATGTTCATTAGAAAGCAAAACAAATTTTCCTTCGAAATTAAAACAGACGGCATTAACCTACACTTTTTACGTAACCTTCAGTGAATATAAACATAATATGACGCAAGCATATGACATAGTCGACAAAATGATGAACTTGATACATGGTGGTGATATATTCCATTAACAATGATAATTAGTGTGTCTGATTACACTGTTTCAATAAACAACAAGGAGCTAATTAGTATCCAGAGTTTTCATTAGGTAATTAACATAACATAAAACCATTCATTAACCGACTTTTGTGTGGGAGCAGTAACGGATAGGAATATTCATTATTTTTTCGTTAGAAAACTTATCAAGGCTTAAGAAAAAAATCAAATAATTGCTGTGTCATACTATTAAATCAATCAATGCAAAAAAACACTGAAATCTAAAATTACAAGGCGACGCTGTTACTGGCCTAATAATTAACTAATTAAATTAAGTAGATAGAATTTAACTAAAACATTTAGCATTGGCATTGGCAGCATCAATAAGCTGACAAAGAACTCAAATGTGTCTGTTTATAGTTTTGAGTACCAGTTTCGTTTTGAAACGTACACTTTTATAATTACCTGTTACATAAACATTGATACTTTCAAGGACTGAAGGTAAATTTTTATAATTTTTATTACTGTTCTATAAACAATTTATGGGAAATATACGATAGAATTGAAAAGAAGTATCCAAAACAATAAATTTAAATTCCAAGACGAAAAATAGCAACATATTCTGCTATAGTAGACTATAGGGATGAACAAAAAAGTTGTGCAAATTAAGTATCTTACTACCAGCCAGCAACAAATTTCAAGATGCTAAATTCATTGCATTTCACAACAAAAGAAAGCATTGCTTTGGTTTGGTAGTGAAAGTTTTCAGAGATTTTGTGAAAGATTACATTGTTTGTTGTTATAACATTCTCTCCAGACCAATTCATCTTTCTTTCCGGTGACGGCAGCATGGTACAAGAATTAAGTGCCAATAGTAAAAAAGAAAACTTTTCGAGTTTTATAAGCTTTGATTTTTACGGCTAAAATAACCATGCTGAAAACAAGTTTATTGTAGTGTAACCGTCTGTTCGATTCTTTTCTCAAAACACTGGAATTTCAGTTTTTCTAGCCATGAACCAAACAGTCAGTGTGAAATTGAAATCGAGCAGTATGTTCTCTTGAACGCTTGTTTTCACAATGACACCAATAATCTAAAGCCAAAAAGTGTCGGTTCGACACTGTGTCTTACACAACTTGAATGATGGTGTGACATTGGACATTCTTCGTATTAAGGCATCACTCACCAAACACATGTGAGAAGTTGAGCTCTTTATTGTGATATTTAGTAACAATATTGTTAACTTGTTATTTACCATTTATTTGAGTATTTGAGTACAGGTATTTAGATGAGTATGAGTTGAGTTTAAAACATTCAGGAAAATATTAGGAAAGTACACGAAGTCTGATCGCCCATGTTCACCGTTCAAGGTTTTTAGACTTGAATACGTAAAAACAAGCTTCAGGTGGTCTATGTGGGTGCTTTGAAATAACATTTTGCCGACATTCGAGTGGTAAAGTCTGTTACGAACACCTAATTCGAAGGTCTTATATCACACAGAAAACAGTTTATGTAAGTAAGCCTCACATGCATGTATATTTTTCAAACACATTAAATTTTAAGTTTCTTATAGAATAACCGTTACGAAATGATGTGCGAATTCTGTGGTTATTTTTCAAAGAAACGTTATGAATTAAGCATGCTATTGACACCACAAAGTCCACCTTTCCTTGCTACTCAAAATAAGCTTAATACATGAAAACCGAACACGTAAAAAACGAATGCACAAAACATTTCAGCTTGCTGTTTATATACAAAATATTTTATCTCAACCGAGATTTTAAGGAACGACTGTCTACATTTCCATCTTAAAAAATAAGATAAGTTTTTTTGTAGATAAATGGAAAGAAAATTACATTTTTGGTTCAAACACATCAGAGTCTTTTAAATAGTTCGTTTGGATAGACAGATAGTGTTTGAGTAGATTTAGCTCGACAGACTTTTGAAAAGGAAAAAGTGAAAAGTCTATAATTGCAGTACATTCGTAACATGAAAGGAGAACCTATATAAATACTGAATGCAGTACATATTTAATGAGAGCTTGTAATGTTTTGGTTAGAGTAACTGATGATTATGTCATGTTCGCATTAAATAATCAAACTACGCTGAAGTTTTACATAATTAATAAAACTAGTTTGATAAAATGCAGAGTTTGTAATTTTTCAGCTTCATGTTAGTCGATTTGCTTAAGTTGATTCATTGTAAAAAATTTAGTGCGTTACGAAATGCCTTTAAATTAGATAATACTACTTTATCCAATAACCAAACTATTATGTATAATAATTTTGTACGGTTACGAGCAACAATGGAAATATTAATCACCTTGGAATCCAAACACTTTTTAGTCAGAAACAGTGACAGTTAGCTTTGTTTAGAATTTGAATATGTTAAACCATAAAAGGTTTGACCTTCGGTATCAACCTCTCTCATCTTCTTTCATCGTTTTAATAAGTTGCCCTAAGCGGAACAAAAAAGTGACTTACGAACCATGTATTATTTTTTATGTCTGCCACAGTATTACCTTCAGAAAGATCCCAAAATATGAGCGTATACATAATCTAGCCAACCATAACATGTCACCAACCGACGGAAATATGTCAACTTGTTTTTTGTACACAGACGAGAAATTAAAATACAACAAAATTCGATTTCCTGCCTAAGGGAGCAAAGCTGGTTAAGCAAAACCTGCTGTGAAAAATTGAACGCAGAAAAGCTGTATAGTGTAATGTCTGAAAGTGTTCGGTTTCTGAGCCGAAAGCAAATACCTACTATACCTTTTAAAATATTTTTTATTATAGAGACGGTCGAGGTCAGACGAGCTTTTAGATGATATAACACAAACAAATGTGTATTTAAAAATTCAAAATTCTATAGTAGCATCTACAAAAGACAAATACAGACATTATAAATTAGAACAAAAATCCTATTTAGCAAGATACTTTTGAAACGAGTTGGTACGCTAAGCTACTTTGATTTTCATTGCTAGACCTCATAATACGTAACAGTTTTTAAGTAACAAGGCATACCATGCCTTATTAAACATGAGAACTTTCAACAAGTAAATAATAAATGGAACAAGTGTTTGAGTGGTTTGGTAACAAAGTGTTCTAATGAATTGACTTAATTAATGTAATGTAAATTGTTAATGTCTGACCTATTTAAAATAATTAATTTGTCACCTCGCTGAAATAAATGAAGACTTAAAAATCTAGCACAACGGTAAAAAAATCCTTAAAAAATAATCGGGCTTTCATAGATGACTTTACCAAGACAAGCATAAAAACGAATGCTTAATTTCTGAAATTTACTCATTGGTTCTTTAGACAACTTTTTGGTTTTGTAATGTTTCGTACATGAAAATTTTTTCAAGCTTCTTTTGTTGCAATACACCAAACAGCTGCAAAAGCTTAAATTTGTACATTTTAGCTAGCGTTTGGGTAAATAAAATGTAAACCTGCGAACTCAGGCAGGTCATGATGGTTTTTGGTATTCAACATAGGTTTGTATTACAAAAGCGATGAAAAATGTAAGCAAGTACGTTAGTATGATGATAAAGATGAAGAACGTAAATGTGGTTGTGAAAGCGTAACGAACTGTAAAATATTTATATTATGCACGAACGAACCTGAAAAAACGACGACGACGAAGTAGATGGGAAGCATTTAATTTGAATAGAGAAAGGAAAGAGAAAGCAGTGGAGCAACAGATTTGGGGCTACATAAAAAATCGACCAATTTTTCAACTGTTCGTTTGACTGTAATGAAAAAAGAATCCGGCATCAGAACTGACGAGCCTTTACTATCGTTGATTCGTGAAATGCGCTCGAAATTTTGTGTTTTTTGTTATTTTCGAGTTTTTGCTTTTCGCATTTGAGTACCGTTTTATATAAGTTTCAGGACAATAGATGAACAAATAAAGAAGGAGATATGTAAAAATTTTGTGCGCTTGAATTGCAAAATTCTGTATTTAATTTATTTGGTGTAAAAAGTGAATGCTTACTTTCAAGGACGTATGCCGTTTTTTCCCTATTGAATTGATAAACAATTTTGAATGTTCTTACAAGGTTGCACGCTAAATTCAATTTATCACAAAACGGGAAGCGAATAAAGTGCAATTTTTTGTGCGTTTAGAATTTTGTAGAGACGACAAAAAGTAGGTCTCTTGAGAAATTAAGGGAAAAAATAATTCATTTGGCGTAAAATTGCTTCCGTGGTATGCATTAAAAAAATTGAAACGAGACGAATTTATGTAGGAAAGTGTACTAATCGAGGTTTTTTATGAAAAAGCCCTACACACATACATGTCAAATTTGTCCCTCTACAGAATTAAATCTTATCATGCCTGCATATTTCTTAGCTTTTTGTGCAAAGCTGCGTGAAGGTTTCAAATTTGATTGGAAGGAAGGACTTCAAAAATATTTGTCCTTGAATGTTGTGGAAGAACATTAGAATTAGTTAGTATATCGCAGTTATTTCACTTTTTTGTCTAAAATTATAACCACAGCTTTATATCAATTTTTAAATATGAAGTAAGATTTTAGATCGGAATTAAAGCTAAAAACTGTTTTCTAACCTGGACCAGTTGTAAAGCTTGTGATAAACTAGTTGGGCTTTGGCCTTTTTTATCATTGATTAAAAGAGAACATTATGTGTCTTGTTTGTAAGCGTCTTTGTAATGAACAAATTAGTGAAATATTAACTTCAGGGGTAAAACACGACCATCCATACTGAAGGTATTAACAAATAGAACCGAGCAACAGTTTTAAATGCACGTGACGTAATGTGTATGTTCAATTTTGGTCAATTATAATATAATATTGTAGCATGTTTTTTTGTAGCAAAGTTACTTCAATCTGTGAAAGCTGACCATTTTGTTTCACTGATGCATCCATTAAATATAATCTGAAACATTTTGATTTATTACATACTAATGTCCAAAAAAATATTGACCAATATTTTCACTCTTACAAATCCTTTTCAATTTTTACTTATTTATGATCATGAAATTTCACTTGAAAGTTTTGTTCGTTTGCTATTTATAGCCCGATTTGGAGATGAACGTCAAAAGCAGTACTTTCATTCAACTAAGGATAAATTTATTCGGGAACTTTATTCACTTTATAAATTCTCGAAATGTTTAGTTTTCATCTACTCTTCCACATACTTATGACTGTACTCATTACTTCAAAGGAGAGCTAAAAATCTTGAGTTTTAAGAGGATAACCCGAGATTGCATCTCATCCAATCCAGATGTTTTTTCTGCTAAGCAAGATAAAATATTTACCTCATGCTCATTTTATTTCACAAATCTACATAAAAATGGTCTCTGATCTGCCCCCACAATAAACTGTACGTTTTGCTTTCAAAGCGCACTTGCCATAAAATGTTTTACTGATTAACCCACAACTTTGTAAGCTTTCGCTTATTTCACCAAAAGAAAGATATCATTATTAGTAAATACATGCCAGAAACAAAATTAAAAACCCACTACTTCACGGTACTTTTGAAAATTCTATTCTAAGAATAAGCCCATCTGTCAACCGTAAAAAAAACTTGTATTCTTGACAAAATTATTAATGAAATCTAAATTTTAATGAGCTCGTCTTCTCCATTTTAAAAATCACAGGTATTTTTTTCCCATAACTAAGTAGAAATTTTTCAGTAAGATACTCAAAAAATGATTTTTGAAGATTTTTAATTCATCCTTTTTATGTTATAAACAAAAGGTAACGAAGAATAATAATCCCTTAGTTATGCTTAGAAACAAAGATGGTGATAAAGTCGCTCTAAATATACAATCATGAATAAGATTGTGGTAAGTAAATGTAAATGAAGGCGACAATGGTTATATTAAGGAGATAAGCGCAAAAAAGTATCCACAAACAAATTTTCAAACAAAAAAGTCTTTTGAAAGAGAAATCTGTGACCGAGTAAATGTTTAGTACAATCGTTTTAATTAATAGTAATAAATGAGATGGTTGAAATAGTTAGCATTTACAGTTGTCTAACAGCATCAAACAGTACACCCCAGCATGGCTCATCCTCATAAAATGTGTAAACCTTGTTACCACTAAATTCAGATGATTATAATTAGTCTCATGTCTTTGTAAGACTGTCGAAAAAACAATTTAGCACAATTTCAGAATGGTAATAAATGTAAATGTGTGTGTTTTTAATGAGCTGCTTGTTTGTTTTGGATGGCAAGGAAACTTTTGTTCTTACCGCAGCAGTGGAAGTCGATGTTTGATATTGATAATGAGCTTACCCGGTCTTAAATCAATAAAGCGTTTTTGCTCTATAATGGTGTTTTGACGGTGTTGGCTTAAATACCAATCCGTTGCCGTAGTATTTTTTTTTTGCTGATGACACATATATACTTAATAAGATTAGTAGCAATAGAGTTGTGATATCAAATAGGATAAGTTATGGTAATAATGAGATTTAGGATTTAGTTTACATGGGTATATGCAGATGGTAAAATCTGGTCTTGTTTTACGACAAACTAAGTTAAAATTTCTAAAAACAAGTCTTCTTCAACTATGTTTTATCCGATTTTGTTTGATTATCTTGGTTAAGTTTTGTAACAATTTTAATCACAAAGTACAATGGCACAGGTAAGCCTCTCATTCATTTATATTGAAACGAGTAATAAATAAATTGTTAAGATATCAAGGTCTTTGGAAGAAATAAGCAGGTTTTGTATTGAAAAGAAGTCAAGGTAACCACAAGCCGCTTGGATTTTGTACAAAACAGCGAAAATTTGTAAGTGGGTGTGTTTATTTCCAAGTTTAGCTTTAATGTTTTCCAAACAAAATATAAAAATATTGATAAAAGGGGAGTAAATTTTACAGTTGTAAATTGTAACATTTTATAGATATTTTCAGGCTGCTTGAATGTTTTGCGGTTTTGTGTCCTATTTTCTATTCATCAACGTTTTCCAATGCATCAATTTTGGAGAAAAGAGTGGAATGCGGAATTGAATGCCTTTTGCTCTTTCCCTACAGCAAAACTGAACTTGGACTAGAAAATCACGAAGAAGGAAGTAAAGTTATAAAATATTTTTTCGTGGAAAATGTTGTTCAACATAACAGCAACAGAACAAAAACATCCTGAATGTAACGTCAAGGCATTTTACTGTTGTTGATTGGTAAGAATTGCTTTCCTTTCTGTTCCGTTACGATGGTGAATATTCCACGTCAGCATGAAAACTGTTACAGATAATATTTTCCACATAAAATTCCATAGAAGACCCTGATTTTTAAAAACATTTAGACGTTTATGCATATTTGAAATTTTTATTTATCAAATGCTTGAATTTAAAGTCATTTGAAAAGTTCAAATGTCCATAAAACGTATCGTTTTATAACTGGCTTATCACATCCAAACCTGAAGCAAATTTTTTGAATACCTTTTCATTGGAAAACTGCTTTGAGGTGGTGTGGTATACAACAAGTTTAACGTGCCTCAGGTTGAAAAAATACAGCGAGATGAGCATATCACCCTTTGTCCGCACTGTTGTTAAGGCAACCAGGCCAAATATTGTTAAAATGACATTAGATTGCACCTTGTACTGTACAACTTAATAACTCATAATCTGCTAGTAGACAAATGCATACATGTTGTGTTCCATGAAACTGTTAACAATTTGAGTCAAATTGCTACAGAAGTAAAAAATACAATATTTATATTACCATCCGCTTTGGCAAATCCAAATTTTTCTAAGAGAGAAATATTTTGCCAAACGTTTATGCAATTTGTATGTTTGCTGTTATTTTGCAAAATTTAAATGAGAAAAATAGTTTACACACAGTAAAACCAAAGCAGTTTGTTAATTAATTCGCGAAACTAAAATCTTTTTTTTCGCCACTTCTTTTGCCAAATACAAGAGTAAATATATTGCCAGTGCAGTGCATGTAGCCAAGTTTCTAACTTAAACGAAAAACCACAATATGTCCAAATCACCGTGTCCAAAAAAATACAAAAAGGCATTCAGTATTTCGACACTATTTGTTGGCATTTTGATAAGTGTGGCATAGTACATAATAGAAACCCCGTCAGTTGCAATGCAAACCAAAACATTCATTTAGGAAAAAAATGACTATAAAGTAGCAAACAGCGATTTTTTTGAAGTATTCATGTCCAACTTTTAGATTTGTGGCTGTTACTATCATCAGAATTTTTGGATTGTTTAAATGTAAATGAAGCGTATAAGTGTCACCCCAAAAGTTCTTTGAAATATTTTTTCTGGTTCAAAATTGATTTGTTGTTCTCTTTGATATTTAATCCATTTAGTTAATTTATGAAACTAGAACGTAAAATGTCATAGCTAATGGCATGTGAAAAACCCCTACTGCTATAAAAATATTTCGAAATTTAAAATGGAAAAAATGTTGGACATGTTTCAAATCTCATGATTTATTATATAAGATCAACTTAAATGTAGCGGGAATGAATAATTATAAAAAACTATGGCTTCAAATATAAGACCTATTATTAAAACACTGTAAACCCCAGACAGACAAATAATAGAAGGAACATTAGTTTTTTAAATACTTTTTAACGGTATTTTGGAACTATACAAAGCTGTATGCTGTATAAAGTCCAATTTCAATGATATAAATATAATTGGTTTTTGACTCTGCATGTATTTGAAAAAGACCCACAAAGAAATATAAGCCACGCAAATAAAATTGTAACCTCAATTGTATCAACAGCTTTCACTTTTTTACAGTATTTTAGAATAGGAATCGTTTTCCATTTTCTGTCGCCTCGCTTTTCTTTAGATAGCTCTCAATACGTTTTATTATAAATTGTGGATGTGGAATGATTTCACTTTAATACTGTAGCTATTGTGTTTAAATTTTCACCAAAAATGGTGAAATTGAGGATTACCAAAATACTTTGAAGTGAGTACTACTGAAATACTATACTTCTTTTATTCTTTATGGTATATAAATAGAGCATAAATATGGGTGGCATAAAAGCCAAATAAACTTGTCTCTGTGAAAGGTGAAATGGTATAATTATACATGTAACTCTTTTGAATAAAGACTTTTGTTGAGCAATGACGCCAGTGAAGGTGGCTTAAAGACTAAAAATATTGGGTCTTTAAATGGTTACTAGTAACTACTAATTAATGGTATCACAGTCTATATTATTTAATTGGGTTGTTACTGCAAAAATAAAAGGATTTATTCTAAATTTGTGTAAAACTATGAGGCGCCATGCAAAAAAAATTATGATGTAAATGAACTTGTTCTAGTTCTCACAAGTTTTCTACGAAAACAAGTAATAATAACGTTTTTGTTATGGCAAAATTCGATTTTTGTTACTTGTGTTACAATACACATGCATACGTTAATGGTTGAATGTGTATGTACAGGAACTTATGTAAAATATGACAAAAAGTTTTTTCTTGTGAAAATTGAATTGCCTGGTACAGTTGGGCCAGAAAAATAATATTGTTGCTTTTCAACTCCCAGATTTCAGGGAATGGTCATCATTATCGGGAACACGAAAACAGCAATATGACTATGTGAATAGTACAATTGTAAATTAGTGGAATCGCTCAAATTCCATGAAAAACTTCTGCCCCGTGTAGTTTTAGAAAATTGCAAACCAGTTGAAAGCAAGCATGCTTTGGAGAAAGTATAGAGCAACACATGTATGCATATATTCATGTCTGTGTCTCATGTAAGCTCAAATTGAAGTACAATCTGTTTGCTCTTGAGTATAACAATGATTCAAGGAAAGGTTCAAGCAATCTAAAACATACTTTACCAAGTTAAAAATTCTGCTGCTAAGCAAATAAAATGTTGTCATCTGAAGCATGCATCAAACTCTGTTATTTTACTCACTTCAGTTTTTTTGCAAGCCATAGCGACACTGTCATGAAGCATTGAAATGTGAAACGCTGAAATGCAACTAGAATAACAGGAAACTGCTGTTGTTCAAATTTGTCTGACAATAATGCTTACTGCTGAGCAGACCAAAGTGTCACTCGTATGTCAAGGGGATAGCTGATCAGTACACTTTTCCGTTACAATTATTTTATTCAAGTGAGTATACATCATGAAATATTCTATGGAATTTTTCCTAACAATTTCAGTTTCTTTCTTAAAATGTAAAAATTGAGGCTATTCTACATTTAGCAAAAGGTAAAACGGGTTACTAGTCTTACTAGAAATGTAAAATATATTTTTTGTCAACTTTTAAACTTCTTTCTCTTATTTTGCTTTATTTTCCAGGTGGGTACTTTATCTTTACAATGCACTGCTTAAAGGAACTAAAGTACTTTGTGCTCCATTTTTATCACACTTTATCTCCGCTTTAAACGTAAAGCGTTTGCATGGCCATAGGCTTTGGCAAAAAATGTACCCATTCTCTGCAACTGATAGACCGGAAGAATTCGCTACATTTCACGTATAAACCAAAGTTGCTTTCAAGAGTGCAATTCGAACATCACATCAAAAAATAGTTTAAAAGACAAAAGTATCCTTCGGGATAAAAAAAGCGATACAAAAAGGACAAAACGAAAATGTTAAATTGCTATAAAAATTGATCAATGAATCGTTTTTCTGGTGTTTTAGTTTTAGAAACCTTAGTCATACAAATATATATATAGATATGTATAAAACTGTTGATTATATGTGTGCAAAAAGTTGAACGACTTTAAGGACTATCATTCCGTGAATTTGAACAGCCACATCATAATTTATAAAATATACCGATATGATTATCATCAGTTTATTTAACAGAACGTAAACGTTTGTTGGATTAAATCATTTCCTTTTCACTTTACTCGTTTGAATAAACAATCATATATTTTATTTTATTTGCTTACACAATTTGTCAATCTTGTTTTCTCATTTCCTTCAATCTCTCATGTAACTGCATGCGTACCTACTCTCCACCTAAACAAATAAGGAGACCCTTTAACATAAATCTACTCATAAGAAAAACAACTACTTTTGTTTGAATAATATATTTGCTATGGTTCCAAAGAACATTGCTTTACTTCTTCCTTCCTGGAAACAAGGTAGATAGACAAGTGTCTACTTACATTCTCGTTAAAGTAAATAACGTTCCTTTTTATTTGTACAATTCTTGTGTCTTGTGCAATATGTCATGTCATCCCCTCAACATCCGCTCTGGTTTTCTTATCTACCTTCTCTGTTTGTCTATGACCTACATACTTGCTCTTCACAAAAAATGTTTTGCGACGAAAACAGAAGGATTCTAGTGGCTCCCTGTTTACTGGTGTTTTGAGCAAAACAAGAGTATTGAGCAAGTTAGTAGGGTATTTTAAGAGAAAATTTTGCATTTTTCTTGTCGTCGTTCTAGTTTTCCAGTCATTCTATGCATAAGATTGAGTTGATGGAATAAGTGAAAGTTGTGTGTTTACTGTTGATAAACAAACGCTTGTTATATCGCTGCTGATTTCTTAGTATGTGTAAATATTAGATTGTCGTAAGTATAATGTGTACTACTCTCTGTCTTAAAAAAATCAAAGGTTCTTGGAAATATGTTTGCGACGTTTGAGTACATCTATATCATGCAATGCCTAACTTTTCAGATTTCGTATTCGACAATCTTTGTAAGAGTTAAAATTTATAAACCGGCGAAGGAAATTCGATTTGTAAATCAAGTCGCCGGTGAATAATTGAATTAACTTTCCTTTGCTAATTATTTGCTTCAGCCTATATAATTTGAACCCAATGCCTTGTTTTCAAATTTAAATATATGTACTCAATGGCATGCAGTAAAAAGTAAGAATCAGGATCCTTGACTTGGGAAAAGGGCTTAACTGAGAGTGCAACACTTTGAATTCAAACAAACTGAGACAATAAGTAGAACATTAACAAGCTAGGATGTTTTTATTTACGCAGCTAAAATAATGATCATATTTCTGCTTTTTGATTCTCAAAAACAAACTAGACATGTTGTTTATATGTATAATTATTTATAGTAATTTCTGGGTACGTTCCTATGAACATTAGAATACAAAATCATTATGCGAACCAACTACTTTGCCCACAATTTGCGCATATTTTCTGAAGTACCATTCTAGAAAATAAAACGAATCTATTTTAGACACATTAGGTTTCTCAAGAGGCAAGTTTATACCCAAACCGCAATTATTATTCTTTTCATGGCAAAATAAGCTTGCATTTTTTTGAAGGAGTCATATTGAAGCCTCCATTTTAAAGAACTTGAAAAAAATGTGCAGAAACAAAAATGTTGGCGAAAAAACCCAGCAAAATCCTAAAATTTGAAAAATCGGAGTTTTGGGAAAAAAATGTGCAAAAATGTACCGCAATTTGCAGAAACCCGAAATCTGATTTGTTTCTTCTGATCTGATCTGACTACTTTATATTGTTGATAGATTTTACTAGTCGTATTCTTTATATTATTTACTTGTAGCTACATGTCGAATGTCGATCCAAAACGTTTCTTATTCCTTGAATCAAAAGCTATTATATGACATCTTCCCACCAGAACACAAAATCCAACACAATAAACTATTGCTTTTTTCCCCGACAAATCTCAACAAATCTGGACACTCATAAAAACACGAAGCAGATTTATTCCTTCTGATATAAAAATGTAGAGCTTTAAAGGGAAGGGGAAAAATAAAATTGGAAGAAGATTTAAATCCTATGTGTAGTAAATATCCTTCAGAGAAATCTGGATTTGAAACGTTGAGGTCAAAGTTTACTTCCAGCTTTGATTATGATCATGAGATTTAAAATAAAGTATGATGTTGTTTCTTTATTTCCATTTGGGTGACCCACATCAAACAGATTTGGCTGGATTTAATTTGATATGATACTCGTTGGATAGCTTTCTTTCCTCCTTTTATTTGCTAGTTACTATCGGAGCAAACTCTCATACAAAAGAGCTCAAATGCTTTTTGTATACGACTGATTTCAAAGCTTCTAATTTTAGCCAAATTACCATGCAATAGGTTTTGTGGATAAAATTAGAGGAAATTGGGATTAAATTGGATCCCTTAGTAGGTAATGTTGCAACTGTGTGGTACTGGGAAAAACTGAAAGTTTAAAAACAAACAGCTTATTTGCATTAATGCTGCAAATTTATGGTACTGAAGCAAATAGGTTTGAAATATATATATATATATTTGAAATGTATTTATACAAGTTTCATTAGTCAAGCATAATGAGTTAAATTAAATGTTTGCATTTTATATTATAATTACATTTCAATAACACAGGAAATGAGTTTCGAAGAACTTTCGGGAGGATATTTTCAAACTAGTTCATTCAAAATACTGTATTGTTTTGATGTAGAAAATAAATGAATGTTGTTTATAATTCGAAAAATGTTAAAGGATGTATGCATATGTCGTATAATAATCTGGATGAGCAAAAATCCAGATTTATAGAAGCAATACAAATTTATTGCAGAAGAAAGCTTCAACGTGTTTTTTTACAAAAATTACGTCACGAATAGGGCTATTTTGCAACGATTCTGCCCGTTGAAACCTTCAATAGCAGGATACGAAACAAAAATGTATATCAAGGTAATTTGCCATTATTACAAAAATTGCTACTGTAAATTATTTACTTAATATGCAGTTTAAATAGTAGTACATACAAATTCAGTGTAAAAAATGGAAAATAAAAATATTCCTATGTGAAAAAATATGTGGCATATAAACTTATAACTGTTTATTAATGGATACGAATTTAGACATATGTTTTTATGAATTTCTATTTTTATGTTTCACAAATAAATTCAAAGTTATATTTTATTTACAGTTTATACTCAATAGAAAATAAAACATTATCTTATTTATAAACAATTTGTTGTAAGCTGATAAAGAATATTTTTGTAGGATGAATTTGTGTAATAAAACATTATTATCTTATTTTTGTCGTCTTATTGTTATCTAAACCAAACAAAAGAAGTAAACTCCTTTGTTTTCAAAACTACAAACCGTATAAAAAGCTGCGCCTATCCTATAAGTTTCGTGCTTGTTTGCCCGTTTCCTTGAAACTTTCTTTTTGTTGACGTAATACTTCACCGGTTTCCTCGCCATCCAAACATTTCTACAGGATTTACGATCTGTATCTTTTACTTTTGTTGTTGTTCTTGCTCTAATATATGTTTGAGTTTCCTGTATCGTGATTCTGATTCAATTATGCACATGGTTGCTTCTGCCACTAATAGTATATCATTCTCAGATTGTTTGTCTTTGTAGTTTAATTGGATTCAAGGAAGATAATTATTTGTTTCCCAAATTATCATAATTATCTAGTCTTCCTCATCAGATATAACAATAGTTGTACGATGATTCCCTTTCAAGCTTTCATTCTCCATCTACTTTTATAATACGCGTCTCTTCATCAAGCTAATTTGTAACTTCGCATTTGAATATTTGATAAACAATAAATTTGATTGATCGTTTTCGAAATTGCGTATCAGGTATAAACTGATTTTCAACACTGAGATAACATTTTCATTTTCGGTTATAATATATTTAGTTACCAATTGTTCAGTAATAATATCATAAGGCCCCGAGTAACACTTGGATTCGAAAAATGGTAGAAAAAGGTTCCAAACATTCTATTTACATGCGGAAAGGTTTTTTCCATGCAAATGAATCTATATGGAATCACTATCG